>JAESVK010065141.1:0-18367 GCA_017140935.1 Hamamelis virginiana
CATGAAAACAAAGAATAAAAAATGTGAAAATGTCCTAGCATGCTTTCTACATGAATATTCTAAATTACTATGCAAAAACATGTCAAAAATTACACCAAAATATGCTTAAACGATTGATTTAAACACAAGGGAAGGATCTCACCTTTGCACGCTCCCTCGTACACATTTTATACATCCAAACCATCAAATTGATATCACAAGGGAAGAATCTTACCTTTGCACGCTCCCTCGTCCACATTTTTTATATTCAAACAATCAAATCCATGGCGAGTGTTTAAATAATCATAAAAAGCATAAATAAAATGACTCAAGACTCTTCGCATGTCAAAATACACATTAACGTACTCATATTACCATTAAAATCACCAATCAATTATCATGAGATTCAAATAACAACATGAATATATTAACCTTTACTCTAAACTTGCTTACACACATAAAATAACAACCAAGCTAACCCTACTCATGCATGCATATACAAAATCACGACAAAACTAACTAATCCTAAACATGCATACTAACAATAATCACAACAATGCTAACCTAATCATACACATCAACCCTAATATGCATATTCACATAAAATAGTAACTAAACTAAACAACCCTAAACATGCATCCTAATCACATAAAATCACATAAAATAATATAGCTAACCCTAACCTGTATACTCACATAAAATAATGATAAAAACTACCCTAATCATGCTTACTCACATAGAATGAAAATAAAACTAATTTTAATCATGCATCTATACATAAAATATCAATAAAACTAGTCCTAACCATGCATCTACAGATAAAATCATGACAAAGCTAACCCTAGCATGCATACTTACATAAAACCCTAACTAAGTTAACCCTAATCACATTTAATCACATAAAATAATAATATAGCTAACCCTAACATGCATATGACATGAAATAACGAATAAAACTAATCCTATTATGTTAAACATACTCATAGTAGAAAGAAAAAGAAGAGAGAATTCATATCATATGAAAATCAAGAGGACTTACAACATAGCCTCATAAACTTATGTAAGAAACCATGAAAAATGAGGGTCAAGGTTAAGGATTTACCCTTCGATCTCCTTCTTGGCTAGCCTCCTCCAAGCTCCTAGCCTTGAGTTCTTACCCCTTCAATGGTGTAAGAATGAAGAGCCTCCAAAAATCTGTAGCCTCCTCTCCCAAAAACCCTAAAATTCTCCTCATTTTCTCTCTAACTCCATAGTGTAGTATATATAGAGCTAGGGTTCAAATCCTTGAATGGTTGGGATTTAATTCTCTAAAAATAATCCTAGGGTTTAGAATAGATCATGCTAGGGTTTGCCAGCTGAAAACCCTTCGAATTTATTCCAAAAGAACAAACCAAATCGGCCAAACAAAGCGGGAAAGTTTCAAACATGCTAAAAATGCAAAATAGGCTCGAGCAAGCTGGTGACCGTCCAAGGGCTGGACGGTTGGCCGTCCTGGCTGGACAGTTGGCCGTCCCAGCTAGGACGGTCACTAAGCTGACCTCCCAAATTTGCTTCCCCAAATTTAGGGTTTTCGAATTTTGGCCATATTTTGGTCAAATTTGATCCAAATCCGATGGTTCAGGGCTCAAAACGACCGTGTTTTGATCCTCCACATTTTTAGAATGTTTTTGGGTTAAAATCAATTGACCATGGTCAAGGGTTTTAGCAAAAAGCTAGCCAATTGACTCGGTTGTGCCAAAATTGGTCAAATGACCATTCCTTGTTTTATAAAATTAATCAATTAGACTTGCACCACTTCTAAAAACATGGTTTCAACATGAAATTGGTACTTAAAAACATGTTTTGAAAATCTTTTGTTTTGGTGAAAACGACCAATTCACGGTCAATTTGATCGAAACCCTAATTCAGCTCATCCTTACCCGTGGGATCGATTTTGGGAGAATCTATCCCCACCATTCAAAGGTTCAATTGGCACTCCAAATACACTCCCCATATCCATATAAACCTCATGAAACAATCCATTTCGAATTCGGAGGTCATTCGGAAATTATACGAGAAAAATGACAAAATTGCCCTTCAAGTCGCAAAAACCCTAATTACCTATCGAGCTCTCATCAGAATGCCATGAAAATTTACAAGGATGTTCTAAAACACCTCAAAAGTCAAATGCAATACAAATGGGTTGATTCCAATCCAAATGTACGCATGAAATAATGAATTGTCCTTTTCCTCAGAAAATGGCAATTTGGGCAATTTGGTCTTTACAAGGCCAATTCCTCAGCAAATGATCAGCTATTCTAGTTAATCATTTGCATGAACATATGGTAGAAATAATTGGTAAAAATGGGGTGTCCACAGAAGTCCCTCGTTGGTGTTTCATGGCTTCGCCATGTAATACCAACGAAATAAAATGGCATCCCATTTTTGCCACAACAAAAAGAGAGATGATCAAACCAACTTCTCACTATCATTGGAATCTATTTCTTGAATAAATTCGGAATGAAAGTAATCCTTGGAAGTCACGCTTCCAATTATCTTAAGGGACCGGAATCCTTTTCGGAAGTTACACTTCCAATTATCTCAAAGTCAAACACGTCAACAAACCACAAAACAAACATTTATGTGATATCTCACTCACATAAGCATACACAAATCATCATTTTATGTGATACTTCTCTCACATAAACACATACAAGTTATCATCTTATGTGATACTTCTCTCACATAAATACATACAAATTATCATTTTATGTGATACTTCTCTCACATAAAATAGTTCAGATTCATTATTCCTATGGTACATCTCCCATAAGAATTATTATTTATATAGTACTTCTCCTATATAAACATTTTTAAACCATTATTTTATGTTTCACATAAAACAATTCAAACTCATTGTTCATATGGTACATCTCCCATATGAACATATCATCAATTATATGGTACATCTCCCATATAAATCTTCAAAATCATCATTCTCTATGGTATATCTCCCATATAAAGATCATTATTTTATGTTTCACATAAAATAATTTCACATCACTATTTCATGTCTCACATGAAATATTTCAAACACATTATTTTATGTTTCTCATAAAACAAATCAAATTCATTGTTCATATGGTACCTCTCCCATATGAACATATCATCAATTATATGGTACATCTCCCATATAAAGCATTATTTTATGTCTCACATAAAATAATCTCACATCATCATTTTATGTTTCACATGAAATAATTTCAAACAATTCAAAATGTTATTTCATGCTTCACATAAAATAACTCAAATTCATCGTTCACATGGTACATCTCCCATGTGAACATATCATCAATTATATGGTACATCTCCCATATAAAGCATTATTTTATGTCTCACATAAAATAATCTCACCTTATCATTTTATGTTTCACATAAAATAATCACATAAGACAATTCAAATCGTTATTTTATGTCTCACATAAAATAATTTCAAACTCATTGTTCATATGGTACATCTCCCACATGAACACAGCCTCAATTATATGGTACTTCTCCCATATATAATATTTTCAAAATCATCATTTCAAAATCATCATTCAAAATCATCATTTAGTGGTAATTTCCATGCAAAACATGAACTAATTTTGGAGAAAATTGACCGAAAAAACAAAATTTGAGAAAATCAAATTGGGGCACACTGGTGGCCGTCCTGGGCTGGACGGCCAGCCGTCCTAGCTAGGACGGTTGGCCGTCCTAGCTAGGACGGTCACCATGTGTGACACGAAATTTTTTGGTTCTTTTAAAGCCTCTCATGCTCATGTGCACTCTTGTGCTCATTCTAAACCACCTCCAAGCTTGGTTTTGCTCCAAAATCCTAGCTTTTGATCTTCAATTCATACATACTCAACCAAATCTTTGGTTTGCACTCTTGCCAACACAAAATCATCTTCATTCTCTCAAGTTCTTCAACTTGTTCTCATTTGGTGTGAACCTCTCTATTTCCCACATACTCCATTCTCTTCAAAAGATGGATAGAAATCAATTTCCTCCACCTTACTTGAAATATCCATTCTTGGAAGTCAAAGCTAGATACAAGGCACCCTCATATGGAGACTCCCATCCACCATCTCTACTTTTGGAGCCTAGAACACATCTTTCATATATTCACTCCAAAGACAATGTAAGTTAAATTTCCTCAATAATTCTTGATTCATATGCAATTGATTGAGTTAAAATGCTTGTTTGCATGTTGTGGTTGTTGATTTTCATATCATTGTAACCTTTGGGAAAAGCATGGGAACCCCATTTCATAGCTTCACAAGCTTGTCAATGGTGCATACCAAGTGTTTGATGAAATGCCTCAATGAAGTAAACTTTGATTTTTCAAATCAAACATATCCTAATCATGTTTCAATGATTTTTGTAGGATTTTAGAAAGTATTTGCCATGATCAATCTTCTTTGAAAATATCATTTTGAAAATATGCATATCACATGTTTGATAAAATGCCTCAATGACACCATTATCCATTTTCTTCTTTACAAGTCATTTCATGTCAAGTAAAGTATCTCAAAAATTTTCTATGATGTTTAATTTGATTAAAACACTATCAATTTTGAATTTGAATCATTTTGGATTTTGGTGACACCACCCATGCCTTTGATAATAAATTGTGTCATACAATATGCATACATCTTTTTTGTAAAAACCTTTTGAAAATGTATTGATCATTTTGGCTCATTCAAAACATAAATTTTACTTCATTCATGATATGTAAATCAATAGTCATACTTGCATTACATTTGAATCAAAATTCTTTTAGAAATAACAACATTTGCTTTGATGTGAATATAACCCCAAATGTGCTTATGCAGCCCAATTTCGAAATCCGTACAAGATACTCCTTAGGTAAGCTCATCAAATGGTGGGAATTAATGGAGACACGCCAACCCCAAGCCAAGGCCATTGTTGAGCAAGCAGGCTTTAAGTTCTTCTTGGATTCTCTCTGGCTCGACAACATGGATAGAATGGCCATGATTGCTCTTTCTGAACTCTGGTGGGACACCACCAACACATTCCACTTCGGGTTTGGGGAAATGACTATGACCCCACTTGACTTCACTATGATAACAGGACTTCATATTGGAGGCCAACCACTCGCTTTTTATGAAGAAGCTCACACTGATGAAGAATACTTGCACAATCTCTTGGGCGTTGAAAATGTTCCTTTGACCAAAAGAGGAGTCAGGCGCTCTTGGCTCTATAATCACTTCAGCATTCAGAGTGAAGAGGAGGGAGGGGAACCCGAGGATATTGCCCGTGCATTCATTCTGTATATGCTCTTATGCACTTTCTTTGCAGGTACACAAAACATAGCCCCTCTAGGCTTTTTGAAGAGTTTGGAGGACACGGATAATGTTCACCTGTATGACTGGGGCGGAGCTGCATTAGCGACTATGTATCGCTCCATGTGTGACAAATCTCGAGATGCTGCCCAGGATTTCGGCGGCTTGGCTTTCATACGGCAGGTACTGATTTCACCCAATTGTCTTTCAATAGAATCTTTCCATATTTTCATCAATTCCCTGATCTTTCTTTCATGCAGGTATGGGCATTCATCTACTTGGGTCTTGGTTGTCCTCTCTTGAAAGAGGGGGTTAACCAATGGCCATTTCTAGCTCGCTTTGATCCATGCCACAGGAAACACTCCAACCTCCATAGATATGATTATGCTGCTGCCAAAGCTATCATTGCCGGTCTCACTGCAGAACAGGCAAAATCTCAAACCATTGTCTTCCTCTTAAATCTTCCAAATTCAACTCTCATACTCTTCATAATCTTCAGGTGAACTGGGACCCATGGGGTACTTGGAGGACTACTTTGGCTTCCCCCCACATGCATAGTGTACTTCTAACTCATAGGCGAATCTTGTTTGAGGGGCCTGCTGGCAGATACTGGTACTTGGGTGAAAGAGTCTGTCGCCAAGTCTATGGAAACATGGATGTAGCTAGAGTGCATTTTCTGCCTCCTGCAAATATGCGTCACACTGATAAACTGAAGGGTGAGGCCCTGTTAGAGTCTAAGAGAGGAGTGGATCTTTCTGCTTTCCTTTTCTCTGATGCGAGCTACGAGGTCTTCTGTCAACAATTCTTGATGCGCCCCCTGGCGACTGGAGAACTTCCTGAAAGGGTATGTAAATAAAACATCTCCCTTCATCCCTGTAAATGCAATGACAAAACTTCATCTTTATGCCTACAGAGTCACCGTTCCCGGGGTCAAAGCTCTAGAGCTGCTGTTAGTGATGATGATCAAGAAACAAATAGGCCTCCTGCCTTGCAGCCTGCAGACTGGAACATAGAACTAATAGTTGAAGACAATTTCGTGACTTCTACTATTTCACGACCTTCAGTCGATGAGGGATATCACATAGATCCTTCTTACGAACAGGTGAACCTCCCACTGAACCAATTAACTGCACACACATTCCCACTGATACACTGACATCATTCATTTCTGACAGGTCCCTCGAGAGTATTGCCAGGATTACATTGATCTTACTACTGCCATGAGGCGTGACCTTCGCAGGATGAGCTTGAGGACTTCCGCTCTCACCCGTCAACAGGTAACTTCAAATCACATTCTCAAATTCATCTTCCTTCCCTTTTCACAAACTGATCAAACTGTGAACACCGTTTCAGGTACTTGACCCACCACGTCATTCTTCAGCTGGCGAGGGATCTAGTAGAGGGATAAGGAGGAACTCTCGAAGACGTTGATCAATCCTCTATGAGACACGGGGTTTCTCTTTGAAAATCATATATAATTTGTAAACATTTGTACTAAAACAAGTCTTCTCACTTTTATGGTGTATGTACATGACTGGAACTGTTCTGGCCATTTTCTGCTCCGTTCTCCAGGTTATTCTGCAGTAATTTTGGTAGGGCTGAAACACACTTCTTTCTATTGGGCAATCCGACTGCTTCGCCAAATGGGGACCAAACAGAAGATTCCATCTCTCTCAGAGCATACTTATACTTCCAAGGCGATCTCTCCATCATTGGTGAAGGCTTTGATGTCAAGGTGGCCATCTGTATTGCGCACAACTCACATTGATTTCTCTCATGGGCCTTTTGAACTGGATGAGGCTTATAGGCAATGGTTATCTCAGAATATAGGTACTCGGGGACAAGAAATGAAGGCTAGGATCTCATGACTTATCGAAAGTCTTTCATATGAAGAGCGAGGGGACACTTCGTCACTTCCACCTAACGCTTTACAAGTAGTACTTTACAAGAGAAAAAGAGATGATGACTCTGAAGAAATTTCAAGGAAGGAACGAAGGATTTGACAGAACTTTTGAAACATATTTCCCATGCTTTTTATTATTCAGAATGAATGGAATTAGAATCATATGGCATATAGACCTTTGAAAGGTTTCTCTTCATTTCATGAATAAAAGAATTCTATCTTTTTAGTTTTGAATAAATCACTTCAAACAATTACAATTGAAAACAAACACAGGGTTGTTTTGCCTTAAAGAATTGGACCGCACCCAAGGTAACTTTATGGGTTGCCTACATATCTCCATCCTCTGAATATTTCTTTTCTTCATAAAACTTTGACTTATTTTGAATGCTTGGAGAATCAGGTCCTTGTAGTTCATGGGTTCAATTGAAAAACGTTTTTTTTTTTTTTTTTTTTTTTTTTTTGAATGCTCTACTTTTTGCCTAGGCAGCCTTTGCAGGTTTTCTACCTAGCGAGCTCTTGCCCTAATTTTTGCCTAAGGAGCCTTTTCAGTTTTTCTACCTAGCGGGCTTTTCTTTTTTTCTTTTTTTATTTTATTTTATTTTAATTTTTTTATTTATACATGATACTTCTTCAATTGATCCAAATTGGTAGGTTGAGAGAATTCGATCCCATCTATGTCCATGAGACGCACGGCTCCGCCTGATAGTATCTCTTTAATGATGTAGGGTCCCACCCAACTTGGCTTGAACTTTCCTCTCGGATCATGAATCGGCATTCTGATTTCTTTGAGTACCAAATCCCCTTTCTTCAAGCCCCTGTTTTTGACTCTCTTGTTATATGCTCTTGCTATTCTTCTCTGATAACCTTGAACATGGTATAGGGCCCTCAATCTCTTCTCGTCAATTAGTGACAGCTGCTCATATCTATCCCTCATCCAATCGACTTCTGCTAGTTGGCTTTCCATAACTACCCTTAGTGAAGGTATCTCTAACTCAATTGGTAACACTGCTTCCATACCATACACTAACGAGTACGGCGTAGCCCCAGTTGATGCCCTAATGGATGTGCGATAGCCCCACAATGCTAGAGGCAACTTCTCATGCCAATCATTGTACGTATCAGTGGTCTTCTTCAAAATGGTTTTCAAATTCTTATTAGCTGCCTCCACTGCTCCATTAGTCTGCGGACGATAAGGAGAGGATTGGTGATGTACTATACCATATTTCTTAAGAAGCTCTTCAGTCTCTTTTTTGAAATGTTGCCCATTGTCTGAAATAAACTCACGTGGCACTCCATATCGGTAGATGATGTTGCACTGTATGAACTTGGCAACCTACTTAGCATTCAAAGTCTTGTACGACGCTGCTTCTACCCACTTGGTAAAGTAATCAATAGCCACCAGTATGTACTCGTGCCCATTCGAGGCCGCAGGAGTGATCTTGCAGATGATATCAATGCCCCATGTTGCAAATGGCCATGGTGATGACATGGTAGTGAGTGGCATGGATGGCTGATGCTTACCACTTGCAAACACTTGGCACTTATGGCATTTCTTAACATGTTTAGCACAATCATTTTCTAAGGTCAACCAATAGTACCCCAATCTCATAATCTTCTTTGCGAGCATATACCCATTCATATGTGGAGCCCCAGCCCCTTCATGTATTTCCTGAATAATCTGCTCTGCTTCATCTTCTGTTACACACAAGAGATGGACACCATCAAAAGACCTTTTATACAATTTCCCACTGCAAAAGATGAACTGGCTAGCCAACCTTCTCAAAGTTCTTTGGTCAACATAGGATGCTTCTGGCGGATACTCCCCTTTTTCTAAGTACTGCTGAATATCATGGTACCATGGCTTCCCGTCGTTTAGTTCTCCTTCCCTTAGGGCACAACAGTAGATGGGTTCTTCTCTAGATTCAATGATCATTGGTGCTACTCCCCCTTCTATTGGGATCTCTGCAATGGATGCTAGAGTGGCTAAGGCATCCGCAAACTTGTTCTTTTGCCTAGACAGGTAAAAAAATTTTATTTGACGGAATTCTTTCACCAATGTCTCTAGATAATCGTGATATGGCTGCAGTTTCTCATCCTTAGTCTTCCATTCTCCTCTAGTCTGGCATATGATAAGGGCTGAATCCCTATATACTTCGAGTTCTTCTACTCCCAAGGCTAATGCTGATTCTAAGGCTAAAATGCAAGCCTCATACTCAGCTATGTTATTGGTTGCCTTAAAGTTCAGTTTCACTGCCACGGGTATCATCACATCTTCAGGTGTCTCCAGACAAACTCCTATGCCACATCCTTTCCTATTTAATGCTCCATCAAAGTGCGCTTTCCACACCTTCTTCTCTACCACAAGGATTTCTTCATCCGGGAACTGGTAATTGCCATTGTCTGCTTGTGAAGTAGCACATTCTGCCAGGTGTTCCGCTATAGCTCTTCCTTTTACTGATTTCTGCAGTACATACTGAATGTCGAATTCTGACAATAACAATAACCACCGCACTGTTTTATAGGACAAAGCAGGCTTCTCAAGCAGATACTTCAATGGGTCCATTCGACTGATCAATTGTACTTGGAAAGACATCATGTAATGGCGAAACTTTTGAGTTGCCCATACCAATGCCACGCATGTCTTTTCCAAAGCACTATAGTTCACTTCATAATCTGTCATATTCTTACTGAGGTAGTAGATGACATTCTCTTTCAAGGATTCTTCAAGATATTGAGCTAACATAGCTCCCATCGCGGTTTCGGTGACAGTTAAGTAGAGTAATAACGGTTCACCTTGTCGCGGGGGAACCAGTATTGGTGGGTTGCTCAAATACCTTCTGATGGTATCAAATGCCTCTTGACACTCCTCGTTCCACTTAGTCGGTACATCATTCTTTAGTAGCCTGAAAATCGGCTCGCAGATAGTCGTCAACTGAGCTATGAAACGGCTGATAAATTGAATTCTTCCCAAAAATCCGCGGATTTCCTTTTCTGTCTTTGGTGGTTGCATCTCCATGATGGCTTTGATTTTTCTCGGATCTACTTCTATCCCTCTCTGTGTGATCATAAAACCGAGCAGCTTCCCAGCAGTCACTCCAAATGCACATTTCTGAGGGTTCAGACGCAGCTTGTACTTGATAATTCTTTCAAAGAACTTCTTCAGAGCAGCTAAATGTCCTTCCCTATCCACAGACTTCACAATCATATCATCTACGTACACTTCCACCTCCTTGTGAATTAAATCATGCAACAGTGTGGTAGCCATCCTTTGGTATGTCGTGCCAGCATTCTTAAGGCCGAAGGGCATAACCCGATAACAAAATGTCCCCCATTGTGTAATGAAAGCTGTCTTTTCCATATCTTGGGAAGCCATTTTGATCTGGTTGTAACCCGAAAAGCCATCCATAAAAGACAAGAGTGCATGGCCAGCAGTGTTGTCGACCAATACATCTATATGAGGCAGAGGGAAATCATCCTTAGGACACGCCTTATTGAGATCTCTAAAATGAACACACATTCGTACTTTCCCGTCCTTCTTAGGCACTGGAACGATGTTGGCTAACCATTCTGGGTACTCCACTACTTGTAGAAATCCGGCATTCATCTGCTTGATCACCTCATCCTTAATCTTCAAGGCCCATTCTGGCTTCATTCTCCGCAACTTCTGTTTGACTGGCTTCATGTTCGGATCAGTGGGGATGAAGTGTTGCACAATGTCGGGATCTATGCCTGGCATATCTTGGTACGACCATGCGAAAGCTTCAATGTTCTCTCTCAAAACCTCTACCAATGATTCTCTCTCTTGCGGTGACAGTGTTGATCCAATTTTAATTATCTTAGGTAATTCATCCGTCCCTAAATTGATTGAAATTAATTCATCAATGTTAGGTTGAGCGTGCCCCTTTCCATATTGCTCGTCGAGCTCAGGGGGAACATCCTCACGCGGGTCTATGTTCATGCCATACAAATCCAGAGATGATAAAAAAGAGACACTGCAAGAGAGATGAGAAGAGAATGAATATTTCTTTTATTATTTGAAGGTTGAATAACAGAACACAGAAGATGAAACAAACTGACATTCGTACCTCCTTAAATGAGGTCGAGGTTTTTATTGGAAACAAGGAAATCCTACACTACTACAAAGAAAGCAGGGAAATCCTATTCTACTGAAGACACCTACAAGTTATCATCAGATGGAAGTGACTCGATCTCCTCACAATCATGGATGAAAGGACAATCTTCAAAGCCCCAGTTTGGTAAAGGTGGAGTTGTAGGTTCAATTGGATAGATCGCCTCGACTTCATAAGTATGCAATTCGAGACAATAACACTTCTGATAACTCATGGTTGATCTCACAGATTGGCACTCGAACACTTCGATTCATCTCCATATCTCCCTTCAAAGTGATCACTGATCCCTGGTGTGGAAACTTGATTTTCTGGTGAAGTGATGACGGTACAGCCCCGGTCAGATGAATCCACGGTCTTCCCAAAAGTAAATTAAAACTGGCTGGCACATCTAGGATCTAAAATCAACATTGAATTCAACTGGCCCAATGACAACTGGAAGAGTCACCATTCCCACAACTTCTCTGCGAGTGTTGTCATAAGCCCTAACAGTCTGTCCTGATGGCAAAAATTCAGATGGTTCAATCCCCAATGTAGTAGTAGTACTGAGTGGACATACATTCAATGCTGACCCGTTGTCAACTAAAACTGAGGGAACTCTCTTTCCCATGATATCCACTGTGATGTACAAAGCTTGCAGATGATTACTCCCACTCTTGGGTAAGTCAGATTCAGTAAACGAGATGGACGGTCCATGATGAACCGGATTTACTAAACCTACCAAACCCTCAGGGGACGTATCAATAGGAACCTGCACTTGATTCAACAACCGAAGCACTGTCTGTCTATGTTTCTGTGAAGCCATGAGCAATCCCCAAATGGTAATGTTAGCCTGTGTTCTCTTCAACTGTTTCAGTATCTCTTCCTCTTCTTCTATAACATCTGATCGCTGACCCTTCTCTAATTCCCCCAACGGATTACTGGCTTCCAAATGAGCTGGCTTGAAATGGCGTCCGCCTCGAGTCAGATGGTCTACTTCCTCATCACTGGCCCACAGATTCTCTATGGTCTCAGGTGTGCTCATGAGATCCTCCCATTCAATCATACCGATCAAATCACTGTCAACAGTGGATGCATAGGCAGAACTAGGCCATTTGTGGGAATCAACCCATGGGGATCTAGGGTAAGTAGCATGGTAGACAACTTCTCCGTCTTCTCCGGTGACCTTAGCAACTGCAGAGGTCCTATTCTCAAACTGTTCCCGCAAGCTATCCTGACTCAACTCTTCAGGTGAAGAAGGAATAACTGGTTCAACTTTTGCAGGTAAATCATCCCACCCGGTTGGAATGATAGATTCATCAGAAATCTTTCTCGATGAATAGAGCACATAATAATCAAACTTGCCACTTAATTCTCCTAACAATCCGACCTCCGGGTCTCCCGCTAGATATCTCTCCTTCAACTAACGTTGAGAATTCTCACTTCTAGGCACTTCCTCAGGAGTTTCAGGTTGTAGAGGCTCTTCAGGCTGTACAGGTTCTTCAGGCTGATACAACTCTCCATCATCAAGTAAATCTTGAACCAATTTCCCTAAAACTCTGCAATTCTCCTTGTCATGCCCGAAGATGTTGTGGTACTGGCAAAAAGGCTTATGGAAGCGGGGTATGAGTGGGGTAATGAGGCCTTGGGATCTGGCTTGGTAAAAGGCTTCGGTTAGGGTAGTTTTGAGTGGGACATATGGGCGGATTGGGTGACGAATTTTTGGGTCGTCGAGGCCCAGGGCATTGATTTGAGCTGGTGGCGGTACAACATGGGTTGAGAGAGGGTTACTGGTGACATTTGGTTGACTTGGTGGATTTGGTGGGGCAATGACTTTCTTATCGATGAGGTCTTGGATTTCATAACGAAGGCGCATGTATTGGTTGGTGTGATGGCCCTTAGATTGGTGGAACTGACAATACTCATTTTCTTTGAAATTTCTGGGCAAATGATCTGGAAGAGGCCGGGGTTCCAAAGGGGTAAGGAGACCACGTGCCTTCAATTTCTCAAGGACACGTTCCAGGGACATGTATAGATTGGTGAATTGGCGGGCCGGCTCTCTAGCTTGGAATGGGCGGTTTGATTGGGTAGCCTGAAAAGGTTGGGCAATGGCATTGACTTCAGGGTTGGGTTTGCGGTTGAGAGGTGGTTGGCGGTTTCTGAAGGATTCTTCGGCCTTGAGAGCCCCACTAGCCAGAGCATCTTCAACTTGAGTACCGGCAATAACAAGGGCTTTGAAGTTAGGGAAATACTGTGAGAACAAATACTTGTTGTAAATGGGCAAGAGACTCTTCAACACCATCTGCACCTGCTCATCATTGGTAGGCCTGTGGGTCATCTGCGAAGCTTTCGCCCTCCATCTGGAAATGAAGGCAGAGAAACTCTCCCTCAGTTCCTGCTTAGTAGTCTCAAGATCCCTACGAGTCACATCAATCTCAGTGTTGTACTTGTAGTGATTAGTGAACTCATTGCAAACATCCTCCCATGTCTTCAACTTAGTCTCATCTAAGGATAAAAACCACTTTGAGGCTGACCCTTTCAGTGATTCATGAAACATCTGGGCCAACAGCTCATCATCGGCTCCACGAGGTTGCATCGCCCTCACATACATCTTCAAATGGGTTTTAGGGCAACCCATCCCATCAAACTTCTCTAATTCAGGCATCTTAAAACTGAACGGCATACGGGCCTTGGAGAACAGTGAAAAAGATGTCACATCAACCATGTCATCAGACCGACGCATCCCCTTCAGGGCTTTCTCTAAGGCTTCAACCTTACTCGACAACAGGATTGGATCCCCAGAGAGGAATCCAGATCCACTGGGCTCGCCATCCAGATTGATGGGCTTAGATTTGGCTCCTACCTGGGCCTTGGCACTGTCATCAACTTGGGCTGGAATAGGTGGATCAGAGGTACTCTTCGGGTTCTCTAAGTGGGCCTCCCTAACTTGATCTGTACTGGTCTGTTTATCTTGGGACATTTTCTTAATCTGTTCGGTCTTACGGGCCAGGGCATCAATTCGGTCCATAATAGCATTCAACACTGTAGCAGTGGTACTGGATTCTCCGTCAGTCATTGAGGATACACTCGGGGGGTTCAACACTAAAAAGACGCCCTCTAGAATCACGACGCCAGGCCAGAATTCTACACCATGAAATGGGCTTTTTTAGAAAAAAAGGGACAAGTCCATGATACTCAAAACCTATTGACAGACTATCAAAGGGGTGCTATCCAAATAGAAGAAAAGGAGAAAGGGGAAAACCGTCCTATCATAATTCCAACTCACTTCCCTATTTCACAAGGGCATTTCCTTAGAAATTAGGAAATAAATCGAAATCACCAATAGGGAAATAAAACATGATTGACCAAACAGGGCTCAAAGAGCAATTCCAATGACCAGTCCTTCATTCTTAGGACACTTTCCTTTGAATCGAAGGTCTTAGTCAAACAAGCCAAAACAACCTAGTCGCAAAAAAGGGTATGTACCTTTAGAATATTCTCTTTCATCCTCAAAATAGTCCTTTCGTTCTAAGGACCAAAATCCTTAAAATAAAGGGCCTATATTAAAAATATCAAAGTTTATTTAAGGGTGACATATCCCTAAGTTCTAGCATTCACAAACAAGGCTCACATCAAATTGGGACAATTTCGGCAGTATAACGACGCAATTATGTGCTAAAAGAAATTTGGCAGCATAACGGCATAGGTATGTGTCAAGAGAAAACTTCGACAGCATAACGGTACAGTTAAATACCAAAAGGAATTTCGGCAGCATAACAATACAATTGTGTGTCGAAATTTCTGCAGCATAACAGGTGTGTGCAAGCACTGTAGGGTAGAGTGTCTTACAGGCTGTCTACATGGACTAATGCAAAGGGTAGGTATAAAGGTTCCTATTGCAGACCAATCCATATACCTAACCACATGTGACACATGGCGTGCCGCGTGGGTCAAACAGTACTGATTGGTCATTGATATACCCCGAAGGGTACTTGACAATAGGTTGATGGCTTCGTCATGATTGCCCTAGTGTCGAGTGGAGACAGGGATCAGGACTAGACCATCGTTTGGCAAGGCAACATCGTCCTATCACACAATGACATGTAGCTAATATAACCAAAATGATATGCAATCACACAAATGCAAGTGGTTGATTTTAATTAATTTAAGAAATTAAATAGCCCAATTAAATCAATGAAGTTTGGCCCTCGATGTCCCCAGTGGAGTCGCCAGTTCTGTGGACCAGCCTCGTGGCGGGGCTTAAATGGTGCGTCCACATCATCACCGGGCGATGTGATTAGGGGGGTTTAGAAAACAAACAAAGGAGTCGCCACCTTATTTTTAAGGAATAAGGAAACCATGAAAAATATTTTATTTTTTAAATCAAAACAAAACAAACTCCATTTTCAATGAAAAGACAGTCTACAAACCAGAGTTGGATCCGGGGGCTAGGTTACGACGTGGGAAGGTTCCAAGCTTTCACTTGTAGGCACCCACTGTTAGAAATGTGCCCTAAAACCAATTAGTAGATTGTAATTAGGGGACTTTAATTTCATTTATGTTATTGAATGAATCTTATTCATCTATATAATGGCTTTTATATTATCATGTATACTTGTGTTATTTATAACTGTTCATGATAATGTCCTTGAATAGCATGATAGAGAATTGTATCTCAAGTGTTGAGATAGAGAGACATATGATTCTCAAGAACATCTATTCTAGATATGTTCCTGATCATAGGTTTATTTATTTGGGCGATAATAACCGTTAAGATTAGCTCAGGTTATACTAGCTCCAATGGGAGGATGGTGAGTCTCAAGCCATCTGTGTAGAGACACTATAGTAAACCTGTGGGTGCTTGTTAGAGAACAAGTACACTGAACGTGACCAATATGAGTACAGCTTATGGAGATGTATTTGAATGTCAAAAGCTGCTCATGTGTATAGTCACATTTGTAATCCTCGTACCTGAGACACCACTAGTTATCTTATGTATGAATTACTAGAGTTTGATAGTATCTTGTACACCCTTATTCATGAGGATGTAATCGGTGCTCATTGGCTTTAGTAAGTTATATATGAAGATAGGTGAGTGTGCAATAGGGGATCACCACCCTTAATATCAAAGGGAGAATGTCACAGTTAATTCACAAATAATAACTCAATGAAGTCTTTGGCCAAAGCAGAAGGTAACCAAGGAAAAGAGTTTTCATGGGTTAACCTAATTGAGTTTATATTTTGGTGAATAACTAACACAGGATTAAGTTAGGGTTTGACATGAATCCATACCCAGATAACTTAATCGTGACATTGATTGGTGAAGGATTATATTACACGAAGGGTTCATTTATATTTGTATATTCACCTACACCTAGGGCACGTCATGATATGTTGCTAGAGGTCACTCATGACTAGTGTAGGCCTAATGATAAGTGTTATCATTGAGGGCAAAATTGGAATAGTTTCAATTGAACCAAAAATAGAAAGTTTCTATTTTGGGAAACATGCGATGTTCCCGATCCACTACTAGGTTGGGGTGAACCCAATGGGTCACACACATAAGGGCTTAAGTGATCTTCTTGATTTTGTAAGAGGGGATATTCTAATTTAGATATTAGTCTAATCCTTATTTATTAAGTGTTAATAATTAAAAGGGATTAAGGATATACTAAACTAGAATATAACTAATTTAATATGATGTTTGGTCAAGCTAGCACTTGTAACCAAACATCATTATAAGAAGAGAGGTTTATAAATAGAGGAGGATAACCCTAGGGCCGGTACACTCTTGCTTGCCTCCTCCCCTAGCCGAAATTCTCTCTCTCTCCCTCTTAAGCCTTTGCCTTCTCAAGTTGTTGTGGAGACAAAGGAATATCAAAGAAGTTTTGGGCTCGTGTGGACTAAACATTGGAGGCTTCCATACCTTTGGAGCTTGAAGTTTTGTGAAGGCGACCATCAAAGTAACATCAAAGTAAGCATTTATTTCATGTATAAATAATTGTTTAGATTCATCTTGTAGTTTGAGTTCGATTCATGGATGAAAATCGATGGGAAAATTTTTATTTTACATTCCGCTGCGTTCCCATGGTGTTTTCTTTCACCCACCTCGCCCTAATTAAAGGACTTCTAATTTATTTAGGCTATTTAAATTTCTCAATGCAAACAATCCTAAATAATCTAATCAACTAACAAAATAGTGATATAAATGCATTAATCTATATTAGTTATATTAATAATAAAAAAAATACAAGCAAACCTTAAGAACCTAGAATACCCTACGGGCATCCTAGGGCGGACTTGAGCCCTATTAGCGCCTACGTAACTTACTAGTATCACCTAGCAAGTATCAAAGTCCACGTAGTTCGACTACCCTAGGACTCTCCTATTGTAATCGATCACATCATCAAAGGTATTCAACCTAATTCAAGACTCTAACTTCGAGAGTTTTATTCATTTAAAATCATTCATTTGAAAACATTTCAAATTAAAAGACTTTCTTAAAATCCAAATATTCTAAAACAATTCTTATCTTTAGAATTCAATTCCAATTAAAAATCTTTTTCAAAGATTTTCAAGAAAACAAATCATATGGGAGGAATTTCATTCCAAAGTAAAAATCTTTAAAACATTTCAAATCCTTTTGAAAATCATTTAATAATCAAATATCTCATAAAATCATGTTTATTTCATAAACATTATATCAAAATCATTTTTAGAAAATCTCTCGAAGATAGACAATCAAATCGATTAAAATACTCAAATATGAGTATGACTTTTACAACAAAGGAAATTCCTAGGGAAAGTCAAGTGACCTTCATAGCCTAGGGTCTCTAACTAGCCCTAAAGTTAATCTAAAAACCTAAAAATACTAATGCAATGCATGATGAAATTTAAATAAATAAGCATGTAATCAATTCTAAGAATGCATGAAAATGCTCCTAAATGCACACTAATTAATCTATGTGAACCTAAGCATTTTTCTAAGTTGGATTTGGCCTTAAAATGATTTTTAGAATAAATTTAAGGACATAAACAAATCTGGACAGATT
>JAESVK010065143.1:0-11243 GCA_017140935.1 Hamamelis virginiana
CCTATAATGTATGTCATGCCTGCCAAAAATCACAGTGATCCAACGGTTAGTTTATGAGAAAACTGACTGCCAAAAAATGATAACATTTTAAAGAACAAAAAAATCATAGTTTTTCACAGTCAGTTTTCTCATAAACTAACCGTTGATTCACTGTGATTTTTGGCAGGCATGACATACATTATAGGGGTATCTAATCCAACGGTCAGTTTTCAAAAATTTCATCACAGGCGGCTCTACTGTTAGATGCTTACTTTAGCTTAAAGTAAGGTGATCCTCATAAGAGAAAACCTCTATATATATATATATATATATAGAGTGCGGATATCCTGAGGGACGTCGCTCATGAGCGAGCGACTCCGTCAATCCCAAAATCAGCTTGGAGCAACGGCTCAGATTAAAAGAAATTTCTGAAATTGCAGGGTTGATGTCGGTTACGTGATAAATGAAAAGTAGGTTAGTTTGGGAATTAATTTCCTCAACTAAGACAATCTTATTCTCTCCATGCTTTACTTCATGAGACGCTACTCTCCTCAGCATTATCGATAATTATCGATAATTGGCAAATGCATGAACGTTACTCTCCTCACTTCCTCAGCATTATCGATAACAATGCGACGTTACTCTCCTTAGCATTATCGATACTTGGCAACGTAATTTTAACTAGGCCACCCAAGCCAGTTAAAAAATATAACCAATATATAAAAGGTGCCCTTACCCAGCATTGAAGATTATGGGTGGAAGGAGATATATAAAGAACAGTTCTTCATTAAATGTTAGGATGCGAGAACTTTTCCACTTGCTCAGACACAAAATTATTGTTCCAGTTATGCCTCCCTGAATAAAAATGAAATTTTAGAGGCACTAAACTATTAAGGTAACAAAATTATATAGTCTTTCTGTCTTTTATACATATATTTAAACATTTCAAGTATAATACTCAACATAAAAATGGAATAAATTCACTCTTTTGTGGCTATTATTGGAATGCCTAATTATGGGCATTTTATATTCAGTCAAGCAGCAATAAAATTTGTCCATAGCCAAACAAGCTAAGTTCTAAGTAGAATTACTAAACCAAGCCAGATTAAACCCGCAAGGCATTCTACCTATGTGTACCAGAGACTTAAGAGGAAAATTTGGTCCGTGGTTTTGTGTGTCTACTCTAAAATGGCATATTGCCCACATTTTAATTGTAATTTCTAACTATCCTAGATCAGGAGAAAGAAGCATTTAAGCTCATTCCAGGAGATCAAGATTGACTTATTTTTAACCACATATGCTTGTCAACTAGTTCTATGGTATGACCAACTACCATTGAACCAAACTATAATCGGTAAAGAGGTAGGTTCTGATGGTGGGAGGGTTATAAGATTTGAGGGTATTATGAAAGTAATTGCTATTATCGGTAAAGAGGAAGTGGGTGAAAGGAAAAGCTAAACCCTGATGTCTATTATCGATACTCAGTTAGCCTATTATCGATAATAGCCTAACATTTAAAATCCTTTATTATAATAAATATATGCATTAGAATTTTGTTCTCTATTTGTCTAAATCAATTTGAAGATTTAGAATTAGAAGTATACAAATAATATGAAAGTTGAAAGTAAAATTATTTTTTAACATAAGGTAAAAATCACCAAAAGAAATCTTTTTAAAACAAAATAGATTAAAAAATATGATTGTAGGAATAGTCTTCGAATACAATGAATATAAAAATGAAGGTAAAAACGAATGAGGTAAATTAAATTAAATTTTAATCTTAGTGGATAGTTATTAAATTATGATGCATACAAGTTCAAAAAGCATGAAATTAAAATTTTACTGATATTGATGTGAATTTAAATATTTTATTTAATATTGGAAATGGATCTACCATTTTCAAAAAATTAAAAATCAACCCTAGCAAAAAATGTAGAAATATGAAGGAAAAAATTAAAAATTTAAATAACATGAACTTATAAAATCCATAAATAATATAAATAAAATTAAAATAAATCTTTATAAATTTGACTTAATCAATTTAAAGATTTAGCAATAGGAGTATAGAAATAATTTCAAAGTTGAAATTCAAACTATTTTTTTACACAATGGTATTTTTACGAAAAAAATAAAAAAATAAAATGGATAGCTCTTTATAAATGTTGGAATATTATCATGACAACATATTACTGGGTCTTGGAATACAGTGAATATATAAATGAAGGTCAAAATGAATGAGTTAAAATAAAAATAAAATTTAATCTTATTAGATAGTTATTAAATTATGATGCTTACAAGTTCAAAGCAATAAATTTAGATTTTACTGATAGTTATGTGAAATAAAAAATTAGATTTAATGTACAAATTGGTTCTAACAAATTCAAAATATTAAAAATGAACGAGGGCAAAAAATATAGAAATATGAATGAAAAAATAAAAATTTAAATAACATGATCTTATAAAATCCATAAATAATATAATGAAATTTCAAATAAATCTATGTATAATTGACTAAATCAATTTGAAGATTTACAAATACTTACTATATAAAAAATTTAAAATCTGAAATTAAATGTATTTTTTTTATAATGTAATTTTAACCAAATGAATAAAAAAATACATTAGATCAGAGTATAAAATTGTTGGAATATTATGATGGGCAACATATTGCTAGGTCTTGGAATACAGTGAATACAATTATGAAGGTCAAAATGAATGAGTTAAAATTAAATTAAATTTTAATATTAGTATATTGTTTTGAAATTATGATACATACAATTTCAAATAAATAAATTAAGATTTTACTGATACTTATGTGAATTTAAAAATATTTTTAAATATTCAAACTATTTCTAGCATGATTCAAAATATTTTAAATAAACCTTAGCTAAAAATCTAGAAATATTAAGGAAAATATAAATAATTTAAAAACCGTGAACTTATGAAATCCATAAATAATATAAAAAAAATTAAATAAAAATTTGTAAATTGCACCTCATCAATTTTAAGATTTACAATTAGGAGCATACAAAAAATTAAAAATTTGAAATTAAATGTAATTTTTTACATAAGGTCATTATTACAAAAAAAAAAAAAAAATTAAAATACTTTAAAATATATATTTGTTGGAATATTATCATGGGCAATATATTACTGTGTCTTGGAATATAGTGAATAAAGATATCAAGGTCATAATGAATGACTTAAAATAAATGTAAAAGTTATTCTTAGTACATAGTATTAAAAATATGATGCATAGACTTTCAAATAAATAAATTTTGAAATCTTAATAAATTTATATATTCTACTATCTGAATTCGATGAGGGGGATTATGTAAAATTTTAGGGAAATATGTGTATGATTGAGGAATATATATAAATTTGAAAAATATATATAATTTTATATCCTAAGAGGGGTATTATAGTAAAAAAAAATATAAGAAAAACTTTGTCATATATAAGAATTCACAGTTTATTTGGACATTAAAAGTTATTGAAGTTCAAAATGCATTTGACAGAGGAGTGGATTGATATCACTTTACAAATACTCACTGGATCTCCTCAAAATCACGTGTACACAAAAGAGACTTGTAACATGAAAGCTACATGACATAGTAAGTACAATGCATAGTAAGTACAATGCAGTATTAGGACAAGTACAGTTGCCTGCACTCATACCCGTGAATGGATTGAAAATGAAGTAAGTACAATGCAGTATTAGGACAAGTACAGTTTCCTGCAATCATACCCGTGAATGCATTGAAAGTGAAGTGTAATCGAACACTAATTTTTGGATATATGACTGAAAAATTTATCTTTTACTATGTGACAAAAAATAGATGTCAGGACATGAGTGGAGTAGAAGATACTCTGATATATACACGTGATAGATATGATGACAATTTCAGAAAGCAATAGTGATTTTAACATGTGAAGGTGCCACTAATAATTACTAGAAAGGTGTAATGAACAAATGTAATGGCAAATTTTGAACCTTCCCAATTTATGCTATATATTGACATACAAAGTGGGTGAGTTTGGAAAGTTATTCAAACTCACTGAAAGCAACACCGAAGCCAAGGTTCAAATTTGGTATTGAGTCGCATGTTATTGTTTGGTATTGTTTTGTTTATTTCTTTATTTTTTAATATGGTTTCAATTTTTAGATACAATGATTAAAGAGGCATTTATATATTTCGTCGAAAACTCCATAATAACAATTATTATTTACTCTCATATGATTGGTTGAGAGCGATATCTAAAAGGGAAGGAAAAACCCAAGTTAGCTTACTTAAAATTATGAATTTGAAATCTTCTCATCTCCAAATCAAGAGATAGGTACGTGAATATCAATTTTTTTATTTTTTATAACCGTAAAAAAAAAAAATGAATACTCTTAATCTTCATATGTGCATAATGAAATGTTATCTTAAGTATAGGCAAGCAGTTAGACTTATTTCATATTATGGTAACAAGTGTTACTATTTGTTTTCTTTTTTTATTTATATTTATATTTTTTTTTTTCTGTAAAGGTAGACACTGATAATTGAGTAAGGTTATTTTATTTCACTTTATACGCAATGAAGAATGAATTAAAAGTAGCAGTAAGTGAAATTAAGAACAGTGGTCGGATGTGGCTATTGGGAGGGTTGAATACGTACCATGAATGGTGGATAAACGATCGACGTGAATTTTATGCAGCTGTTAGAAGGGAATGGCCGCGGCGCGTACGTGAATCAGAGATACTTGTTGAAGATTTACGTAATTTGAATGCACCAATCCCACGTAGGGATTCGTTGACTATGGAACGTCGAAATGTAGATAATTACGTGGATGCTATAATTCAAATTCGTGAAGAGAACAATAGAATGCTGATTCGTAGATGTCGGTATTACATAATAGATCTTACACGTGAAGCTGCTGCTGATAATGGGAGGGATTTAACTAGCGCAGAAATGTACGAAGTAACAGAGAGATCGTACTACCTTTCGGACACATACATATCGGATGAAGACTAAATTTCTAGAAATGTATTACTTTCATTTTATATGCACCAGCTATCTGTAATATGATATTTGAAAGGTAGTTATAAATATATAATTATCAGATTTCAATTTTACGAACTAGTCTCACTTTTATTAAAGTGCAATAATGTAAAAGTACATAATTAGTGCAAGAAAAAAGATAAACTACCTACTTGGAAAAACAACTGATAATACTAATCAATCCGAATTTTCGTCGGACATGGGGGTATCAGATGGAAATTCAGAACATGATAATATTTGGTTAGTTTGCTCTTGAGATAACTCTCTACCTTCTGCATCTGCATTATCTCTCGCTGTTTTTAGAAAGTAATAGCGGTATCTTCTGGCAGCCATGCGATTGTTCTCCTCACGTATGATGCTAAGTGCTCGTCTAAGTTCAGCAAAGTCCCCCTTGGGAGTGTAATTGCTTTTCGGCGTGGAATAGGAGCCCCCCAATGGCGTAGGTCCTCAACTAAATTTTGAGCTTCATGTACCCGATACTCCCACTCCTCACGCATTTTCGAAACTGTAGCCTCGCTTTGCCGCTCTCGCGGATTCAAAGAATAACTAAAGTCATCATCAAGATGCCATATACGACCGCCGCTTCGATATAAATCGCCAGGGGTATAGCTTCTTGGATTCATAGTTCGGTAAAAAAAAATGAACTTGATTGAGATGTCCCCTTCATCGCATCAATATGGTTTATATAGATGAGTGGGCTTGGTGTTCATTCACATGTCACTATTCACATGTGACTAATAATGTCCGAACATAAATTTTTAAAATAAGTTAATAATGGGAAAAATAATGGGATATGATATCAATTTATTGATTGGGAATGGAAAAATATCATAATGGGAGGCTTGATGGTTGGGATATGATATCAATTTATTTGAATATTAAAGTGATTAGCGAGCCAATAAAAAACAATCAGTTTATTTGGAAATTAAAAACAATATGTTAATTTTGCCATTTAATTTTTATTATGAAGTGAAATAGAATTGTATGAAGTGAAATAGAATTAAAGCAAGTGAGAATTAAAGCAAGTGAAATAGAATTAAAACAAGTGAGAACTGGCTTTAAGTATAGAATCGATAATTGGAAGCCAATTATCGTTAGTGAGAACTGGCAGGTCTCATATGAGAAACTAATTCCAAATTTAACTTCAATATATTTCACAATCTAACTTAGTTACTTTTCTCACTCCACCGACAACGCCTGCAAAGTTCAAATTGTAAAATCAATCTAAACCATTCACATTCGCATCCCTCGGGATTGACGGAGTCGCTCCTGAGCGACGTCCCTCAGGATATCCAATTCGTATATATATATATATATATATATATATATATATACAGTAATTCTGCTATCAGGCCGGCTGTATATACATGTTTATGGTCGATTATAAGGGACGGTTAGGATGAGGCGTGTACATCTCAAGGTAAAAAGATGAGGCGGGTAAAAAAAAAGGCAAATTTTCACCCAAATCAAGTGGGCAGCTCTCTATATATCCTTCTTCTCTCTCCCTCTCATCAGATCAGCTCATCGCCCTTATCTCGACTCTGTACCTCCGGTGAAGAACATACCGCCGGTGAAACTGCGCATCTCTCATCTCCATTCTTCTTCTCTCTCCCTCATCAAATCCTCTCCTCTCCCTCATCTTGACACTGTACCTCCGGCGAAGAACATACCGCCGATTAAAACGACAGTCCATGACTGAGAGGAGAGAGTAGCCGCCTCCGCCGCTGCCGAGACCCCCAGTGCAGGTACACTTCCCCCCTCACTCTTCTGCCCCACAGCATGTATACTCACCATTTCACCGAATGTTGGGTTTTTTTTTTTTAATACAACAAATTAGAAATTTGAGTAAATCACTCATGGATTTTATATTCACTTGCTTGTTCTTCTCCCCCATGGCATGTATATTCACCTGCTTGTTCTCCCCCACGGCATGTAAATCACTCATGTATAATTTTTGATTTGTTGTATAGCCTATGTAAATCACAAAAGAAGAACAAGCAGGTGAATATACATGCCGTGGGGGAGAAGAACAAGCAGGTGAATATACAATCCATGAGTGATTTACTCAAATTTCTGATTTGTTGTATTAAAAAAAAAAAAAAACCAACCTAACATTCGGTGAAATGGTGAGTATACATGCCGTGGGGTGAAAAAAAACCCTAACCTGTGCTAATTTTTTTTTTAACTCAATGTGTCCTTGCTGTTTGTGAAAATGCCTGAATGAGAAATTTGTTGAAAATGCTAATTTTTTTTCACTAATTTTTTTTCACAATGTTCTAAACTTGTTTATAACATCACATGGTTTGAGGTTCCAAGTCTTGCCAATATCCTAGGCCATTTCAGCATTGTCTTACATTTAGATGGGGAAATCAAAAGGCTGGAGCCTTAGCCAATTCCAGACATTTGAAATATCTTCTTTATGCATTTGGCCTTTTGTTAGTTAATATGGAAGGAGATGGCTAGAGTGAGTGTTAATGTATTTGGCATTTTGTTAACTTATATGGAAAGAACATAAAAGATTGAAATTATCTTTAATGCACTGAGGAGCTTAGATTTTGTTGTTAGAAGTAAAACCATTTTTCACAAATTTTACGAACAGAGGCCCTTATTTTCATATTTGTCATTCCTTACCTTAACTGAATTACGAATCTATTTCTTGGAAGAAAATAAGTTTCTTGAGATTTTGAACTTCGAATAGAAGCCTAAAGAGGTGAATAGGGTCCCAAATAACGAGAGAAATCTCTAGCGAACCTTCCTGCAAAAGATCTTTTATTACCATCAAGCGTGTTGGTACTAGATAGAAATGGTAACTCCAACAATTTCTTTGTCCTCAACGCCCCCTATTTTCCAGGAATTAGTCACTTCAACAGTCTTCGATGGTTATACATGGCGATCATTTTGTCTTGGAGGGAAACCGGAACACAAGGACTCCCAATTCAGCAGAAATTATGCATCCCACTTTGGTTGTTTTGGTCCTGTTTGGTTTATTTTGGTCAGTTTTAGCCCATCAAAGCCCTTTTTTTAGTCATTATTTTGATATCTTTTGTGACATTTGTATTCTGATTTTTTCTTTGAAAAGAACATTTTGATTTTAAACTGCAAAATTTTCATTCCATATAATTTTGTAGCCAAATGAAACTTAATTAGTCCATTATTGGTATGTTTCAATTCTGGTAAAAATATCAAAACACTTATCTAAGATTTGGTGGGTATGTGGAATCTTCAACTTAATGAAATTATTTATAACTCCATTTCCTGGCAAATTTTTGGGTGTTTATGTGGAAACCTCATCTCATTTATGATATGTTCATATCTGATGCCAATTTGGCACTTACAAGTGTGTGAACCTATATTTGTTTCTGAATATGCAATCACTATTTGTATTAAGCATATTTTATTATGGGACAAGATATGCTTTATAAAATTATTCATTCTTTTGTAATCCAGGATGCACAGATGCCCCAGAACACAAAGATATATTGCTTATATTATGCATATTTATGTACTTAAATTGTGGAACTATTATTATAATTGTTATCATCTTATTAATAACTATTATTAGTTATTACTGTTTTGAAGGAAATGGCGACATAAGTTAGCGAAAGTTCCCCAAATTTCTGGCCCCAACGAACATGTGATTGCAATTATAGCAGAGAATGTATTGTACGTACATCTAATAGTAAGAAAAATCCAGGAAGACAATACTTTACATCTACTTGTAACGTGAGACCTCTGTGTACTTATTAGCTAATTTATTTTAAATTTGGTTGTAACAACAAGTTAACTAATGCATATACCTCATGCATGCTCATTGTAGGATAGTGCATGTAACGGATTTGTCGAATGGGTTGAAGAGTACATGGAGCGTAAACGTCGATCTTCCATACTAGCATCGAATGCCACAATAGTAGCTCCCTCGGATGCCAACCAAGTTACCCATCTACAACAAGAAGTCATTCTTTTGAAGCATGACAATGATAATTATGGATGGCGATCGCTATAGAGAGATTGTTTTGCTAGGGTGTGTTTGGATCCAATTTAGTGAGAAATCTGTAGTGACTTTTTTGTAGTGACTGGATCGAGTTCAGTATGTAACCAATTTACAATGCACAGATCCTCGGTAATTATTTTTATTTAAGCAGTCCTTACAATCACTAACCACAACATTTATTGAGAACAAAACTACTCTGTATTTCATATGAAAAGGCATATGAAAGTAACTTGGTGTGCTGTGATTGGTAATTGTAGATGATATGTTCTTCAAATAGCCCATTTGGAATCTATTTAGAGACCATTATTAACCTAATAAGTATCACCATAATCATCATCAAGAGAGTAATTCATAGATTATGGATATTAATAAACTTCTGCAGGCATGAATAGAGAAGAGACCTGATAGTTGGAGTTCTGAGCATTGCTGTTTGGCCCTTTCCTCCATTCATTGTACATAATATATTCGAGCGATTTATTAGTCATGTTGTTCTCTCTCTCTCTCTCTCTACTCGCTATATTTTTTATTGTAAACAAATTATTCATCCTCCACGTCAAAGTTTAAACAAAATAATAAAAGAAGATTGAAGAACAAAAATAAATTGAGAATACATTATGGTCTCAGTGAGGTCACTAAAACAGAACAATGATATAAAAAAAAAACAAAAGCCAGGCATGTTCTAATTTATGACTTCTGCTCCATTTAACCATTGGCTTATTGCTGGTGTTGAGAGAATAATTGGCGAGAAATCATCGATTCTCTGCAAACCAATCCATTTACCAAGGTTTGGGCTATTAATTTTAGCACTCTGTTTGGCTATATGCTTCAGCCTTATTAAGATACTACCTACAATTGAACCTGAACCCAACAACCCATAAAATGATGTATATATAGCATTATTTTCTACTTATTCACATTGCATTTGAGAAAGACAAACAACAAAATTGTTCTCTATACATCAGGGTTCAAGAAAAAGGAAGATTCTGCAACTTTCTTGGAGTGATGCTCAAAAAGTTCATCCATGATTCCACTTCCAAAGTGTTTCTCAATCATTCCCTCGACCACATCTTTTGTGCTCAAGGTGCGCAATTTGAGGTTGGGCATGGCGACGTGCTTATTCAGGTTGTTCAATGTCTCAATTATCTCAATGTTGAAGTACCCATTTCGCTCAATCACTCCTGTCAATTCCTTTAGGGATGTGTAATAAATGGGCAAGTTGAAAGAGTCCACTTTTGCCTCGCTCACTAATCCCTGCATTACATATAGTCATTAGGTCCTAATGAACACATTATTTTTGTAATGGTAACATCCAAACATTAACATCCCCCATGTTTCTCTTTAGAAGGTCAAAACTCAGTTAAGTGATGGGTTTTAGATGTATATTGAATCAAATTTGAGAAAAAAAGAGCAAAAAAAAAAAAAAAAAAAAGACTTATGGAAAGTATAATCTATTCTAGTGGCCTATACCATAGGTGTCCTTTTTCTTAAGTTTAGAACAATGAAGATGAAAAAACTGAAGTACCTGGGTATATAATGAATGAATTTCCAAGTACAACAAGAATAATTGCTAGATTCATAAACATTGATGATGAAACACACCACAATAATCAATCTTGATGTCTGTAAGTTCATTTTTTTCTATGGAATTGCTTTCTAATTACCCTTTAGCAGACCAACAACAAAAACTTATTTTTGATTGATTAATCAAAATGATGTCAATTCATGACAATACTGTAGATAAAATAAAGTAGAGTTATAAAACTACACATTAATTCATTACCATTTTGGCCATGTCCATGAGGCAAGACCCCAAAAGCTCAAACTCCATTCCTGTTGTAGTCTCAGAGAGATCTGAAACCTCAAACCATGTGATGTTATAAACAAGTTTAGAACATTGTGAAAAAAAATTAGTGAAAAAAAATTAGCATTTTCAACAAATATCTCATTCAGCCATTTTCACAAACAGCAAGGACACATTGATTTAAAAAAAAATTAGCACAGGTTATACACAAATTTGATCATCTACACACAAACAAAACACAGAAAAAACAAATAAAATAATTTTTTTTTCAATTTCTTATACTTTCTCGGCAACCAAATAGAAGACTGGAAAGTATATCAACAAAATCTGTATATATCTAGGGCTGTAAGTAGATCGAGAGAGAGGGAACCTGTTGAGGTGGTCGGCAATTTTGAGCAAACAGAGTATAAATGTTTTTTTTTTTTTT
>JAESVK010065144.1:0-17618 GCA_017140935.1 Hamamelis virginiana
TTTAGAATAGATGTATATGAGAAATATCAGTCTCTCTATCTCAACTCCTTGAGATGCATATTTCTCTTATCATTTATTCATGGACCTTATCATATATGTTAGAACATATTAGATAAGTTATACCTTCCATATATAGATAACATGAAACTTAATATACCCTTTAGGATTGGTTTTAGGGCATACTTCTAACATCTCCATATCCCAACAACTTGAGATACATATTTCTTTTATCATTTATTCATGGACATTATCGTATATATAATTGAATATATAAAAGACAAGTAATACCTTTTTATCCTAATATGAAATAGATATGCTCTTTAGGATTAGTTTTAGGGCATATCTCTAACAGAAACCTTTACCGAAACTAATCTATCTATTATATAAAGAGCAGTACATTGATGTGGCATGCTTCATATTGCTTCCCTCCTATATTCTCTTACTTTTTTCATTTGTATTGGTTTTGGCTATATTTTAAAATGATAAGGTATTATATCATTCGTCCAGCTAATTAATTGAATTTTAGATTTTCTAGATTCTTTATTGGGGTGGGTCCCATTTAAGTTTCTTTTTTCTTTCCATAATTAATTATTGTTCTTTTTTATTTAATGTGGATCTCATCTACTTCCCCCCCTCTTATTTCTTAATTATATATATATATATATATATATATATATATATATATATATTTTTTTTTTTTAAGAAATTAGTTTCTGTTTGGAATTTGTGTGTTGGCTTAGTTTCGTTTCAAAACATGGGTTATGTTGTAATGGGTTTAAATGTGTAATTATTGCTTCAAGGGTCGGTGAATGCTTAAAATGAAGATATCCATGAGCCTTTATCACTTTTAGGAAAATTAATGTGACTTAGAGACCTTAAGAAAAGACCCTAAGTGGTTAGGAGACTTCTTGAAATGTTTATAGGGTCATACAAGGTTCATTCAAATGTTATTCAAATGACATTGTCATCAAGAATGTGTTTTTTGTTGGAGATATGCCCTAAAACCAATCCTAAAGGGCATATCAATTTCATATTATGTTAATTAGAAGATATAACTTATCTTGTGTATATATATATATATGATAAGGTCCATGAATAAATGATAAGAGAAATATATCTGTTTGACTCATATTTCACATGTTATTTACTGTGTTATTATTGCTTTTTACATGCATTTGGGATGCTTTATGTGTGGAATAGGTGCGTTTGATGAATTTTCCTTGTTTCAGGACCTTGGGTGTCGAACGGTGCAATTTCTCCAGTTTTTGCATGCATTTGAGCAAGGTTCAGTTCTTTCCCCGCCATTGCTGCTCACTAGCAAGCCATTTTTCTCCTATTATGAGGTGTGGTGAAGCCCGTCTCATCCATGGAAGCATTCGAGGAGTTGGCGATGTGTCAAGCTTGTAATTCAGCCATTCTCAGCATTTCTGCAATTTTGTACAGGTACAAAATACTGTTCATGGTGGCAATGAGTTTTTGTACCGGTACAAATTACCCTGTACTGGTACAAATGGTCGGGATTTCGCAGAATCACTTGTAATTCATGTCTTTTTACAGGGGCACTCCCGTCCTTTGTCCCCAATTCATTGTAACCCTTAATGGGGGTATAAATGCTTCACTTGGCAGCTGAGAGAGGGTTCCCAACTTGTCTCTACTTGTTCTTGACTAGGTTCTTGGTTATTTTCTAGGGTTTAGTTAGGTTTAGCTTAGTTTCCTTCATGTTTTTGACGTAACTTTGGTAGTTAGGCTAGTTTCTTCTCATTTTCTTGTTGTTCTCACTTTGTAACCCTAGTGTAGGTTGTTTATCTTCATTGTAATCTCAAGTTTGTAGGGTACATTTCATTTGGTTCACTTAATAGATAGCATTTACTTCTCTGTAGCATTTATTGTTTGTGTTTGGTGCTTTATTTCTTCTTGATGGCTAGCTAAACAACCAAGGAGGGTTCTATGGTGGAGTTTGTGATAACTCAAAAATTTTATAAGCTCATTTTTACGATTATCTATAAACTTTAGGGTATTTTTGTAAAGTTAGGGGTTTCATATTTTGAAGTTTTATAAAAGTTGGGGGTGACTTTAAAATTTATATGAGCTTAAGGATGTGATTGTAAAGAAAAAAAAAATTTATATTTGCAAATCAACCCCCACCCATTTTACATAACCCGTAACCAAACACCCCCTCCCCCTCATTTCCTTTCTTCTGCAAACCAGACCCGAGAGAGAGAGAGAGAGAGAAGCCGAGAGGGTCGAGAGGGAGGTTCGAGAGCCGAGGGAGGGGCGAGCACCTTGTCGCCGGATGCTGGCCGGAGCCGCCGCCGGAGTAGTCGCCGGACTGCAATTCTCGTCGAGGCAAAGGTGAGTTCAAGCTTACTTGGTTGAGATTTCTTCACCCATTTTCCATGCATGACCGAATCTGAATAGTGTGACTTCATATTTACATGTTTTCTCTCACTTTTCTTTCTTTCCATCTCAACATTTAGCTAAATCATGAAGAAATTTGGGGAAAATTCTGGGTTTCAAAGCATACATGCATGTCCGATTCTCCTTTACTTTTACGGCATGTTCAGATTTGGGATGATCTAATGCTAGCCCTTGGATTTTCGAATATGGATTAGAGTTTGATAAAACTCATGGGTTTTAAAATGATTTCAAAAGCAAACATGCACACAATTTCGTGTTCCTTGAGTTTTATTTGGGGTTTTAAGGTTGCTGGAAAACGGGTCCATGGCTTAATACATTTTTCGTTTGGGTTTAGCATGCGAGCACGGCTTAGTGGTTTTGCTGGTTTGTCTCGGCATGCATAATGGGTTCTTGTGATGTAATTTTGGATGAGATGAATCTTTAATGTTGTTTTGTGAGAGGATTCAAATAGGAGTTGAGATTTTGAGTTGGGTTTTAACTTGCATTGCCGAGTATGGTGGGTTTCCTTTATTGATCCAAACGTACAAAGGTATACTTGACTGAATGGTCTGTGAGTTCATCTCAAATCTAGTTTTAAATGGTGAGTTTTCTTAAAACAGATTTTTAAACGGTGAATTGCATGTCTTTGAACTAGTTGGTGTGCAGATCCAAGTCTATAAAGAGTTCCTGGGGTAGATTTAACATACATTCGGGATTTAATTTGTTTTATAAATTTTTCCAAGCAATACATGCGACTGGTCATGGGTTTCATAAGTTTTGAATTTTAAAATCCTGACAAACCTTGTTAAACTCACCTCATTTTAGTTTAAAACATTTGCATATGGATAAATCTCTATCTATAATCAAGTTCTTGAAGAATTAGAGATGCACATCAGCATGCTTATATTTTCTGTAACCTGCATGAGTTTGTATTTTTGGATTCAAGAACCTATTTTCATGATGCATGGGATTTGAATGGTGATTTGTAGTTTTAATAATGAATCAAGGTTAATCAAGTTGCTAATGGGTAGTCTTGAACTGTGAAGTCTTGAAGTTGAAGTTTAGAAAAGCTTAGAGGGTTAAAATGGAGGTTCAAGGTTAATCTATTTTGCATGAGATTAGGTACATACTTAAAGCTATTATTTTTGAAAACTAGTAAGGTAAAGAGGCTTGCATATGGTTTTACAATAAGCTTGGACTTTCATGTCCTGTATTTGATGTTCAATGATGAAACTGTGGGTCTCATACTTCCCGAAATTGAAAAATCTTGTTAAATTTTATGTATCAAGCTAGCATATAATAGATTTTGTATGGTGAAGTCTGTTTGTGAGTAGATTCACGGCTGTGATGATGAGTTTGGTTTGGGTTTTTACATGCATGCCAAAGGTTTTTGGGTTTCTTGGGTTTAAACTCTTTTTCTTGATAAATTCTTGTTAGATAAACTTCTAATCTTGGATTAAAGGTGTAAATCTAGTGTTTGAAATTGTATTAGGTTGGATTTAGGTTCTAGTAGAAAAATTTTAAGCTTGGTAGTGTTTTGATTTAGTTGGGTGAAGTTGGAAATCCTGTTTCAGCCATATGTTTTACTGCAAAACAGGGCATTACCGATAATGGCCTATGCCATTATCTGTAATGGAACCTAATGGTGTTTTTCTTCATTCTTTTCCCTTAAATCTTCTTTTCATCATAACTTTATCATATGAACTTCGTTTTTGACGTACTTTATATGTACGAAAAGCTGTCGAGTTGCACTTTCTAAATTTTGAGGTTTTAAAGTCAAATTATTTTTGGAGAGAGAAATATTTTGAAAACACCAGATTTACCCCTCGTGTGTTCACTATGTCTTCTTTGGCTTATATCTCCTATTCCATTTAGTTTTTGGCCATGGAATTCAATGTGTGGTATCTTGACACACTTGGGGTTATTACTTGGAAGTTTTAAGTCTTTGTTTTGGCCCTTTTGGGGTTTTGAACCTTAGAGTCGCGAGTGAGCAGTTTTGAGAGTCGTTTTGCTTTATTTTTGAACTGTGGGTATTTGTGCTTTCATTTGATTCTTCTTGCTTGCATTGTTCTTTGTTTCTCAGTTGTGATTGGGTCCTTTGGGGGACCACTTGCATCGGGTGCACCAGGCATTGCATTAGGAGGCTCGTGGAGCCATAAGGGTTGGAAAAACACAACTGCATTGAGGTAGGGATAAGTAACCTCTTACTGTAATGACAATATGTCTGTTTTACAACTGTTTTTGAGAACTACATGAGCATAGATGTTAAACACATTTGAGAATGGTATAACTTACAAATGTTTGAGAACCTTACGGATTATTAGCTTGTTAAATAGATACATGGAATATACTAGTTTAAAGACTATTGAATTGTGTGGCATGTTTATGAAATGAGAACTAAGGCACAGAAATGAAATGTTTTGAGACCTTGTTTGTATTTCCTGGCAAGCTTCTTAGAATTGGGCATGATGTGTATATAAAACTAGGGAACAGGCTTTCCAAATATATGTTTTATGGAAACACTTGATAAGGGCATATAGTAATAACTGTTTATATCTACACAATATAAATACTTGGTCTAAAGCTCATATGCCTGATTTTCTAGATAAATCTATATAAGAGAAAGATGTTGAGATTTTCTTACAACTGTTCCCTTGACTTTTTGGGTTGGATTGAATATTTTGAAAATGGGAATCAGCCAGGGTACAAAAATGAATATATATATATATATATATATATATATATGTATTTGAATATGACGTGCCATGAGGATTATTTTGTATATAAGATGATGGCATATGATTTATCTACTTCACTCCTGTTTTTGGATAATGGTTACGATTGTTTTGAAATAACACTCGATACTTTAATATATGCCACATATTATAACTTTACCTGCTGGCTTTGGAAATTGGTTTGAATGTATATATATTCTTGCTGCTATGCATGGTTCTGGCTCGGTTTGTATCACAGGGAGGTTTCTTTTAAGGGCCTATGATCCTGGGTGGAGCCTTAGTGCGGACCCGAAGTTTATAGCCCCGTAGTGGCTCGACAGTTGGTTGTTAAGCAACTGATCGGTTTCTCTCGAGAGGTTTTGGCTGTCGTTGTGCCGGGGGTCTGAGAACAACGAGGTATTGGCTGCCGTTGTGCCGGGGACCTGAGAACAACGTAATTTCGTGCTATCGTTGTGCCGGAGGCTTTAGCCTGAGAACAACGTCCTGTTATACATTCTATGAGCCTAATATTTGAAATTATGGGCATTGTACTGTGTTTATAACTGAGCTTAACTCATTATTTTTTCTCTGGTTGATTTATGAACTGAGTATATAACTACTTGACTTAAGCTTTTCACTGAAAGACCACACAAGTTTAATACTGCATTATCTACTGTCTTATAAACGTTATAGAAACTACGTTTATTTAAAATATTCCATGTATCGCTGTATTATTGTTATTTGTAGAGGTTATCTTATTCCTACTGAGCAAGTGGAAGCTCATCCCTGCTTTTATGCAGCAGATTACAGGTTGGCTCGGGGTTTGCATACATGATCTGAGACAAGCCTCTATTCGAGGATTATTAGATGATTGCATGGTCGATTTCTGCATGGGACCTGCATATTATTGAGTTGTGTAATATTTATATTTTCTTGATTTTGTAATTTGCCATTGTTTGTGGCATAGCCTACTTGCCAGGGATGTTGGCATTATTATTATTTGATTTATTATTATTGTATAAGACGTTTGGGACATTTGTATGAGCATAACATTTCATATTGTTAAATATGCCTACATTTCTTGTCTCTCATAAGGATATATGAATGAGCAGGTCAGGTTGTATCTCTATCTTGACACGTGTTGACCTATCCGGAAGGGTCAATACGATTGTTAGGTTGGGGTGTTACAGAGTTCTTCTCCAAACCCTAGGTAAAATGTGTCTTCTCATTCTTAAAGCTTTAATGATAATGGAATGTGCCTTCTACTACTCTCTTCTCTTTTGAAACCACATGGATTCATATTCACGACCAAAATATGATCGGTGAGATGTTGTATTTTGGTGATGAGCACATATGCACTCCATGTGTTTGTGAAAATGTCAAAATGAGTATTATGTTGCATTCCATCAATTGTTTTATTCTCTTGAGCTTCTATTGTTAAATATTCCATTCAAAACCATTTGTCACATGAATTATTGAGTGTGTATCATTTGAGAAACCATTAAACCTAGGTTAGGAAAGAATGAATCCATAGAATTTATCCTTTCTACTACTCACAAGTTTTCATATCAAACCTTTGCCATTGAATTGGCACAAATCTCAACAACCAATCAAAACCCCATATTTTACACTTGCTTTTGCATTCATTGGGTAGCATGACCTAAGTTTTACTAGAACCTATTCCACTCCCTGTGGATATGACCTAGGTACTCCCTAGTTTCATTACTTGACGACCATTATAATCCTACGCTTGGGAGACTTTTGCGCACATCACTTTTCACGTTCAAGCAATTGGCGCCGTTGCCGGGGAGTGGCGAGCGTTCTGGTTGATTCGGAGAGAGCTAGTGGTAATTTGCAATGACATTGCAAATCCAGTAAGTTTTCTTCCCTCTTTTAATTTATGCAAAAATTCTTTGTGTATATAATACTTGTGAATATCATTTTGGTTGAGGTGGAATTGGTGCATGTCGGTGTGGACTTGTGATGAGCAACACCGACTTGTAAGAATCACACCTCAACAAGCTCCAAGTAATCCAATAGCTAGACGTCTATTTCACTTACCTTCCACTCCTCCAATGGAGAACACCGAAAATCAACAATTTCCTGTAAATCCAAATGACCAAGGGTTATCTTATGACCCGCAAAGACCTTTTGAACCTCCAAGACAAGGAGATGGTGTTGTTTCGCCGGCAACCCGGCGGTGGGAAGGGGGAATGTCAATCCTCAAGCTCAATAGTATCGAGCACCCCCTGTCCCTTTGGCTAATGTAGGGAGAACCCTTAGGGAGATTCTGAGACCTCAACGAACCACAGCACCCTCATGTTTTTGCCTACCTCAGGAAGCTAAAAATTTTCCCATGAGACCTGAGATGATTCGACTGGTCCCTGAATATAGAGGGTTTGATTCTGAGAACCCCTACTCATACATGAGAGATTTTGAGGATGTTTGCAGTGCTTTCCTTTCTACAGGATCGCCTCTTCCTATCATTTGCTTGGTTTTATTTCCTTTCTCTCTAAAGGATAAAGCTAAAATATGGTTTCACTTTCTTACCCCTAATTCAATTCATACTTGGGAGGACATGCGTAGTGCATTCCTTGATAAATTCTTCCCTCCAGGGCGCACAAATGCACTTTTGCGGGCTATCCAAAACTTTTCTGAAAAATCGGGTGAATCTTTTGCAGCTGTATGGGAAAGATACAGAGATCTTCTCAATGCTATCCCTCATCATGGTTTGGATATTGGCCAAATCATTGGCTATTTTCATCAAGGACTATATTTAGAAAACAAACAATATATCCAAATGATAAGTGGGGGACAGTATTATGAGAAGAGCCCCGAAGAAGCCATACAATGCTTTGATTCCTTAGCGGAGAATGCCCGAAATTGGGAGATTAATTCCTCTCTTGATGCCGCTAGAGAGCAAAGTGTGCCCGTTGGAGGAGGAAAGCATCATGTGAAGGATAATGATGACCTCCAAGCCAAAATCGCTAGCTTGATTAGGAAGTTAGAGGCCATAGAATTACAAAAAGTGAGTGAGGTAAGCACCGTACCCAAAGTGCCTACGGTACCTACGGGACCTAGGATGGAGGATATATGCATAATTTGCGATGATCCCACTCATTCCACCAATGATTGCCCTAATCTTCCCCAAGTCAAAGGAGCCATTCAAATCGAGCAAGCTAATGCTCTCAACTACCAAAGGAAGCCCTTCAACTCTCCATATTATGAGACTTACAATCCGGGGTGGAGTAAACACCCTAATTTTAATTGGAAGAGTGATGGGGGAAACGCTTCCTCGAGCCAAGGCAACCCACCTCTAAATCAACAATTTCAAGGGAACCAAGGTTTTCAAAATCAAAACTTTCCAAATCAAACTTTTCAGAACCAAGGTTTTCAAAATCATGGTTAAGGCCCTAACTTCCAAGGTCAAGGGTTCCCATCAAACCCTAACCCAAATTTTGGTCCACCCATTCCGGTAAATTCATACCTACCACCCCACAAGAGAAACTATGATGATGCTGAAAGAATCCTATGGAAATATGCCAAATTTTTTTTTCTCTCCATAGAATATGAACCAAGATCACATGATGATTGTATAAGCTATAAATCAATACTTAATGTAAACAACTTACATTGATAGCCTTAAGAGTAGGATTAAATGATTGTAGAGCAGCCCCAAAACAATGAAAGCCTCTAAGATTGATCCACACATTTTGCAAACTCCAAGAGATGAGAGAGAGAGAGAGAGAGAGAGAGAGGAGATGGCTAGGGAACAAAACACTTTTGATCGTATCTTCCATAGCATGGCCGGCCCCTTTGTGTGTCTATCTATAGATGAGTGCTAGCTCTCTTAGATAGATGATAACCATATTTCAAATTTGAAATAAATCAAATTCAAAATATAAATGCAATGATAGATAATTTGTTATCTTATCTATAATTTGAAACCATTTCAAATTTAAATTTCAACTAACTTGAAATTCAATTAACTATTTGAAATCTTTAATTATATTGCCATCTCATGACAATTTCAAATTTCAAATTTCAAAATTCAAAATTCAAATTTCAAAATTCAAATTTTCAAATTTCAAAAAATTCAAAATTCAAAATTCAAATTTCAAATTTCAAATTTCAAATTTCAAAAACTTGAAATTCTAGTTAATTAATATTTGCATATTATTCTCTATTCTTCTTTAAATGAAGCTGCCAACTATATGTGTGTGACCTCTTAGGTTCACAACAACCTAGTAGTAGGAATTAGGATAATAAATTATCCTTCAAATAAAACTACTTTTATTTAAGGTTCAAATTAGAACTCTTCTAACTTCCTTTTGAGAAATCAATTTCTCTTTGGCTTCTACTAGTCCTGAGTGACATCTAGCAATATGTCAAGACACACCCTAGGTTGTGTGAAGGTTAATCATAACACAGTGAACCCTTCAGTTACAATTAAGATACAATTCAATCCTTCCATCAAACAATGCCTTAGTTAAATTACTTGGGTATTGGATAATATGTCAAACCCTAATTTAACATTTTGTATGTGATTCTCAAAATATAAATTCAACCTTGGGATACTCAAGAAACAGTTTTCTTATTCCCAACTGCTTTAGCCAAAGACTTATATGAATTATATCTTTGAGAATAATACGAGGCATTCCCTCTATTTACTGAGAGTGATAGATTCCTTGTTGTACACTCATATGTCCCCATGACAGGTATATTAGGGCCAATGAGTACCTACACAAATTCCATGGTTAGGATATGTACATTGTACTATCAAACCTTAATATCCCTAACACAGGACATCTATGGTGCCTCAGGTCTAAGGATCACTTGCATCATTGTAACCCTGAGTTGTTGTTTGACATGTAAGTAAAACTCCATTCAACAAACTCAATCAATGATCACATTCAGTGTACTTGTTCTTAAACAAGCACCCACAAGTTTGTCCTAGTGTCATTACACAAATGACTTGAGACTAGTCATTCTCCATATTGTGCAGACATAACCTGTGCTAGTCTATCCGGATTATTAATGCCCAATAAATAATCCTATGACTAGGAATATCTAAGAAAGAAATCTTTAACAATATAAGTCTCCTAATCTCAACTCTTGAGATCTTATATTGACATTCCTTCTAAGGACTTATTATGAATATAATAACAGAAGAATACATGATAATCAAAAGTCCATTTTATTAATGAATAATAATAATACATGAATCAACTTTATGTCTTAAATTACACCAGTGAGATTGGCTATTAGGGCATATTACTAACAGATGTGATTGCACAACTCGTGCAAAATCAAGCTCAAACCACTCAACCCATAGGGGATATGAGAACCCAATTGACTAAGTTGACCACCACTTTGGGTGCACTTCAACAAGAGAAAGGAAAGTTTCCCTCTCAACCCGTGCAAAATCCACAAGGTCAACATAGCATTGGATCCTCAAATCCAAATGAAAGGAACCATGAGCATGCTAAGGCCATTACCACTCTTTGAAGTGGAAAAATCATTGATAAAACCATCCCACCCAAAGATTCCAATAAAGAAATTTCTCCAAATGTACAAAATGAATCTAAGGGGGATGAGAAAGAAATTGAAAATGAGCCTAGCATTCCCAAACCAAGTGGTGTTGAGATTGGTTCAAGCCAAGAGAGGGCTAAATTCATTCCTGCCGCCCCTTTTCCCCAAAGACTTAGGGCACCTAAGAAATTAACCAATCACGCAGAAATATTTGAATTGTTTAAACAGGTGAAAATCAACATACCTTTGTTGGATGCTATTAAACAGGTGCCCTCGTATGCAAAATTCTTGAAAGATTTGTGTACATTGAAAAGAAATTTGGGTGTGCATAAGGTAGTGTTTATGACCGAGCAATCCACATCTCTCTTGCAAAATACCTTGCCCCGTAAATACAATGACCTCGGGACCCCTACCATTGAAATAACTGTAGGGAATTCCAAAGTGGGTAGAGCTTTAGTAGACTTAGGAGCGAGTGTCAACTTATTGCCATATTCAGTCTATTTTGAGTTGGGATTGGGAGAACTTGAGTCGATTGGAATCAAGCTTCAGTTAGCTGACATGAGCGTTAAAATTCCTAGGGGAGTGGTGAAAGATGTACTTGTGCAAGTTGATAAATTCTATTTCCCCGTTGATTTTGTGGTGTTAGAAATCCACCCTGTGGTAGATCAAGGGAGCCAATTCCCTGTGATTCTTGGTAGGCCTTTCTTGGCCATAGCTGATGCTTTGATACAATGTAGGAGTGGGTTGATGACCCTAACCTTTGGAAACACGACTGTTAACTTGAATATTTTCAATTTGATAAGAGAAGCCGGGGAGGATATGGAGGATGAGGTGCATGAAGTAAATAGAATTGATACCTTAGTGCAGCACCAATGGGATCTTTCCAATGATCCTTTGCAGTCATGTTTAGTGAGTGGAATTGTCGAAGAATTTGAAGTGAGTGATGAGATGGAGTTTCTATACTCCATGCTCAATGAGGAAGAAATATTGGAAGTGAATGGGTGGGTGCCTGATCGGTCCAAACAAGGGAGGTTATTCCTTGCTTGCAATCAAGATTTAAATTTAGAAAGTGAACTCATGCTAGTAACCTCAATTCGTTAAAATATAGTTTTCGCACGGGTGTCGATCCACAGGGACTAAAGGCTAAGTTATGAGAAACTAAAGTGAGTTCGATTTTAGTTAAGCGAGCAATCTTTGATTTTGAAGAGTTGGTTGTTTGTTTAAACTAAAGAATGTAAAACAAATTAATAAAAAGCCTTGGGTTTTCGAATCCACTTAACTCACATCAATCGCATTCATAAGTTGATTAGGGTTTATGCATATCCATGGTAGTGGTGATTAGACTACAAGAATAAACCATCCAAATAACCATGTATATATGAATCAAGCATGGATCATCCCTTTAAGGCATGGACTGTCAAACGAGAATGCACAATCCATCCAAGTAGGGTATGAACCATCTAGCTGAAAGAATACGCCATGGGAACGCAGCGGAATGTAAACAATAAAAATTTCCCATTCATATTCATCCAAGAATCGAACTCAAACTATAAAAACGAATCATAACAATTAATCAAACATTAATTAAAGCATACTTGTGTTCCTTTGTAGATGCTATCCTCCAATCCTTGCCGTGAATCCTCGCGAAACCTCGAGCTCCAAAAATATGGAAGCCTCCAATGAAGTCCACACGAGCCTAAGACTCCTTGAACTCCTTGATCTCCACAACTCTTGAAGAGAATGCAAGCTTGAGAGGGAGAAAGAGAGAGTGGCGGCAATGAGAGAGAGAGGCTCAGTTTTATAAATTGGATTATTAAACCCTAGGCCTATCCCTCTTATTTATAGACTCTCTCCTCTTTCAATGATGTTTGGTTACTAGTGCTAGCATGACCAAACACCATATAAGAATATGTTTATCCTAGTTTAGTGTATCCTTAATCCTTTTAATTATTAACCCTTAATAATAAGGATTAAACTCATACACAAATTAGAATATCCCCTCTCACAAATTCAAGAAGATCACTTAAGCTTTAATGTGTGTGACCTATTGGGTTCACCCCAACCTAGTAGTGGCTCGGGAACATCGCATGTTTCCCAAAATAGAAACTTTCTATTTTTGGTTCAATTGAAACTATTTCAATTTTGCCCTCAATGATAACACTTATCATTAGGCCTACACTAGTCATGAGTGACATCTAGCAACATATCATGACGTGCCCTAGGTGTGGGTGAATATATGAATATAAATGAACCCTTCGTGTAATAAATAATCCTTCACCAAACAATGTCACGATTAAGTTATTCGGGTATGGATTCATGTCAAACCCTAACTTAATCCTGTGTTAGCCATTCACCAAAATATAAACTCAATTAGGTTAACCCATGAAAACTCTTTTCCTTGGTTACCTTTTGCTTTGGCCAAAGACTTCATTGAGTTATTATTTGTGAATTAACTGTGACATTCTCCCTTTGATATTAAGGGTGGTGATCCCCTATTGCACACTCACCTATCTTCATATACAACTTACTAAAGCCAATGAGCACCGATTACATCCTCATGATTAAGGGTGTACAAGATACTATCAAACTCTAGTAATTCATATATAAGATAACTAGTGGTGTCTCAGGTATGAGGATTACAAATGTGACTATACATATGAGCAGCTTTTGACATTCAAATACATCTCCTTAAGCTGTACTCATATTTGTCACGTTCAGTGTACTTGTTCTCTAACAAGCACCCACAGGTTTACTATAGTGTCTCTACATAGATGGCTTGAGACTCACCATCCTCCCATTGGAGCTAGTATAACCTGAGCTAATCTTAATGGTTTATTATCGCCCAAATAAATAAACCTATGATCAGGAACATATCTAGAATAGATGTTCTTGAGAATCATATGTCTCTCTATCTCAACACTTGAGATACAATTCTCTATCATACTATTCAAGGACATTATCATGAACAGTTATAAATAACACAAGTTTACATGATAATATTAAAGCCATTCTATAGATGAATAAGATTCATACAATAACATAAATGAAATAAAGTTCCCTAAGTACAACCTACTAATTGGTTTTAGGGCACACTTCTAACACTAGCTTCACATATACACGTTCGATAAGAACTATTGTACAACAAATATAATTGAAATCACAGAAAACAACTATATTGATAGATGAAAACATTCAAACCTATATTGCATAAGGGCAATATCCTTAATATTGTACAATCACCATAAATATACGTAAAACCCAAAACCAAACCTATGAACACGTTAGAATGGAGAGAAGCTTTATCTTTAACCCAAGAAGGAAGCTTAGCCGCTCATAGCAGGGGTAGAATCGCCGGAGTTCTTCATCCCTTCCATGCACAAACCAAGAATCCTAAGGAGAAGAGAGAAAATGGAGAGAGTGTGTGTAAAGAGGCTAGGTTAAGTCCTAGCTGACCTAAATAAACCTAAAAAGAATGTATTTATAGTGTACAGAGACTTGCTAAATATAAACTCTCCAAAAATATTATTAAAAGCTGCAAAAAATCGTGTGTACGGCTCCCGAGGAGGCTCCTATCGATAGGCAAGGGATAGCCTATAGATAGGGGGCAATTTTCAAAAACACAGGTTCTGTCTATCGATAGACAATCTATCGATAGAAAATCCTACAAATTGAATTTGCCATGAGGCTCCCCAATTCTGAAAATAGACTTCCCAAGCTTTCTAACAATAGGTTGAAAGTCGAAATCGGAGTCCCGATGAGGGAGATATGACCATTTGAAGTCGGAAGTTTTCGTCGGCAAAAAAACTGCATAGCTCCAAAAGTCTCCAAATGTCTTCTAACACTTTTATATCAACCTTGGCACATTAAATCCACCTCTAACCAAGCTCCTAGCATTCCTTTGATGATTCTTTCATCCATTTGACTCCGCTTTGAGCTTCATCCGAAAGCAAATGCACAGAACCAACCCCGATCATGCTAAAAATGCCATTTTATGGAGAATTCCTACAAAACAAGATAATAGCATTAGATTCGCGATTTACATCTAACAAATAACAAAGTCCAAGCATAATCTATCAAAATATAGTCAAAAAGACCAAATAATTGCATTGATTGCAGAGCAATCAGTGCCTCGCTTCGAGGCATTGCCACCCATTGAAAAGAGTCTTGTATCATCGAGTATCCAACCACCGGAGTTAGGATTAAAACCGTTGCCCTCTGAATTGAAATATGTGTATCTAGGTGACATCGAGACTTATCCCATGGTCATTTCTTCTCACTTGGAGATTGACCAAGAGCTTAGATTGATAGAAATGCTTAGAGCTCACAGAAGTGCTATAGGTTGGTCCATCGCCGACCTCAAGGGAATTAGTCCCTCTCTTTGCACCCATAGGATTTATCTTGAGGATGATGTCAAACCTTCTCGCCAACCTCAAAGGAGATTGAACCCCATAATGAAGGAGGTAGTGCGAAAAGAGGTTCTGAAGTTGTTGGATGTGGGGATAATCTATCCCATAGCGGATAGCAAGTGGGTGAGTCCTATACAAGTGGTGCCCAAGAAATCGGGTATTACTGTGGTAGAGAATGAAGATGGTGAACTGATTCCCACACGAGTCACCACGGGGTGGCGAGTGTGCATTGATTACAGAAAGCTAAATTCATCCACTAGGAAAGACCACTTCCCCTTACCCTTCATTGACCAAATCCTAGAGAGAGTCGCGGGGCATGCTTTCTATGGCTTCCTAGATGGGTATTCAGGTTACAATCAGATAGAGGTATCCATAGAGGACCAGGAAAAAACTACTTTCACATGTCCCTTTGGGACATTTGCCTTTAGAAACATGCCTTTCGGATTGTGTAATGCTCCTGGTACTTTCCAGAGATGCATGACTGGGCTATTCAGTGATATGGTGGAGAAGATTGTAGAGGTCTTCATGGATGACTTCTCGGTTTTGGAGGATTCGTTCGATGGATGTTTGGAGAACCTATCTAAGGTTCTAAAAAGATGTGAGGAAACAAATCTTGTGCTAAATTGGGAAAAGTGTCATTTTATGGTGACACAGGGAATAGTCCTAGGGCATATAGTGTCATCCAAGGGGATAGAAGTTGACAAAGCTAAGATAGAATTGATTTCAAACCTCCCTTCCCCTAAGACTGTGAAAGATGTACGATCATTTCTAGGACATGCTGGCTTTTATAGGAGGTTCATTAAGGGATTTAGCGGCATTGCGCGACTCTTGTGTAATCTCTTAAGAAAGGATGTTCCTTTTGAGTGGGGCATGATTGTGAGGTTGTTTTTTGTAAATTAAAAGAGATGCTAACTTCACCTCTATCATGCAAACACCCGACTGGAACTTGCCCTTTGAAATCATGTGTGATGCCAGTGACTTTGCCTTAGAAGCAGTGTTGGGTCAGAGGATAGATAAAAAACCACATGTGATCTATTATGCTAGTAGGACATTGAATGATGTCCAAAGAAATTACACAACTACTGAAAAAGAGTTGCTAGCGGTGGTTTTGCCTTAGAGAAGTTCTTGTCGTACATCTTAGGTTCACCTATTCTAGTCTTTACAGACCATGCGGCACTGAAATATCTTTTGACAAAGCAAGATGCCAAACAAAGACTGATTAGGTGGATTTTACTCCTCCAAGAATTTAATTTAACAATTAAAGATAAAAAAAGAGTTGAGAACGTTGTCGCCAATCACTTGTCTACGATATCCTTTGATGATTCTGCTGACACCCTCCCCATTTTAGAGACTTTCCCTGATGAGCAACTGTTTGCTCTTTCCATTTGCCCTTGGTTTACGGATATTGTGAATTACTCAGTGACTGAACAGGTTCCTACCCATTGGAGTGCCCAGGATAGGAAACAATTCTTGAGAGATGTGCAGAAATATTTCTATGATGACCCTTACCTCTTTAAGTATTGCCCTGACCAAATATTGAGAAGATGTGTGCCTGATGTTGAAATACCTAGTATCATGTCTTTTTGTCATAGTGAGGCATGTGGGGGTCATTTCTCTGCTAGGAAGACAACCGCCAAAATCTTACAATGTGATTTCTATTGGCCTTCCTTATTCAAAGACTCCTTCGAGTTTTGCAAAACCTGTGAGCGTTGCCAACAGTTAGGGGGAGTCACTAGGAGACACATGATGCCCCTCACACCCATCATAATTATAAAGATTTTCGATTGTTGGGGCATCGACTTCATGGGACCTTTCCCAGCCTCTTTTGGCAACCTGTACATCCTTCTGGCAGTGGACTATGTGTCCAAGTGGGTAGAGGCAATCCCGTCTAGAACCAATGACCATAAAGTAGTGTTGAAATTCTTAAAAGAAAATGTCATGTCTAGATTCAGGGTGCCTAAGGAAATCATCAGTGACGGCTATCGTCCTTTTGAGACTTTAATGAAAAAATATGGGGTAACCCATAAAGTGTCAACCGCCTACCACCCACAGACAAATAGCCAAGCTGAGTTGGCCAATAGGGAGATCAAACATATTCTAGAGAAAACTGTGAACTCCAATAGGAAAGATTGGTTGCTTAGGTTGACCGACGCCTTATGGGCATATCGCACTGCCTACAAAACTGTTTTAGGCATGTCTCCCTATCGAATTGTCTATGGCAAGGCTTGTCACCTGCCAGTTGAGATGGAACATAGGGCATTTTGGGCCATTAAGCAGTTAAACTTCAATCTTGATGCTGCAGGTCAGCAGAGAAAGCTCCAGCTGAGTGAACTTGAAGAAATTAGGTAGGATGCTTATGAGAGCGCTAGGGTTTACAAGGACAAAATGAAAGCTTTCCATGACAAGAACATAGCTCGTAAGTCCTTTGAGCCGAATCAGAAAGTCCTACTGTACAACTCTAGGCTGCATCTCTTTCCTGGTAAGTTGAGGTCCCGATGGGTGGGCCCATTCATTGTTAAAGTTGTATTCCCTCACGGGGCTGTGGAGATTGAGAATCCCAAGAATGGCA
>JAESVK010065145.1:0-13748 GCA_017140935.1 Hamamelis virginiana
ACGCTTGGGAATCTCATGCGCACAACACTTCAATTTACGTCCAAGCAATTGGCGCCGTTGCCGGGGAGTGGCGAGCGTTCTAGTTGATTCGGAGAGAGAGCTAGTGGTAATTTGCAATGACATTGCAATTCCGGTAAGTTTTCTCACCTCTTTTACTTTATGCAAAAATTCTTTGTGTATATAACTCTCGTAAATATCATTTTGGTTGAGGTGGAATTAGTGCATGTCGGCGTGGGCTCGGGATGAGCAAAACCGACTTGTAAGAATCACACCTCAACAAGCCCCTAGTAATCCAATTGCAAGACCACTATTTCACTTACCTTCCACTCCTTCAATGGAGCATACTGAAAATCAACAAATGCCTTTTAATCCAAATGACCAAGGGTTGCCTCACAACCCTCAAAGACCTTATGACACTCCGCTGCAAGGAGATGGTGTTGTTCCGCCGGCAACCCCGGCGGTGGGAAGGGGGAATCCTAATCCCCATGCTCAACCTCATAGAGAGCCCCCTGTCCCTTTGGCCAATTTAGGAAGGACACTTAGGGAGATTTTGAGACCTACAAGAACCACTACACCCTCATGTATTTGCCTACCTCAAGAGGCCCATAACTTTCCCATGAGACCGGAGATGATTCGTCTTCTCCCTGAATATAGAGGGTTCGATTCTGAGAATCCCTATACATACATGAGAGACTTTGAGGATGTGTGTAGCGCGTTTCTTTCTACAGGATCGCCTATACATATCATATGCTTGGTTTTATTTCCTTTCTCTCTTAAGGACAAAGCGAAAATATGGTTTCATTCTCTTACCCCTAATTCCATCCACACTTGGAGTGATATGCAACGCATATTCCTAGATAAATTTTTCCCTCCGAGGCGCACCAATGCACTTTTGAGAGCAATCCAAAACTTTTCTGAAAAACCGGGTGAATCCTTTGCAACTGTGTGGGAAAGATACAAAGAGCTTCTTAATGCTATCCCTCATCATGGTTTGGATATAGGCCAAATCATTGGCTATTTTCATCAAGGTCTTTCTTTGGAAAACAAACAATATATCCAAATGATGAGTGGGGGACAGTTTTATGAGAAGAGCCCTGAAGAGGCCATACAGTGTTTTGATTCAATAGCGGAGAACGCCCGGAATTGGGAAACAAATTCCTCTCTTGATGCCGCTAGAGTGCAAAGTGTACCCGTTGGAGGAGGAAAACATCATGTGAAGGATAATGATGACCTCCAAGCCAAAATAGCTAGCTTGACTAGGAAGTTAGAGGCCATAGAGCTCCAAAAAGTGAGTGAGGTGAGCACCATACCCAAAGTGCCTACGGCACCTACGGGACCTAGGATGGAGGACTTGTGCATAATTTGCGATGACCCCACTCACTCCACCCAAGATTGCCCTAACCTTCCCCAAGTTAAAGGAGCCATTCAAATTGAGCAAGCTAATGCTCTCAACTACCAAAGGAAGCCCTTCAACTCTCCATTTTCTGAAACTTATAATCCGGGGTGGAGTAAACACCCCAATTTTAGTTGGAAGAGTGATGGAGGAAATGCTTCCTCAAGCCAAAGCAACCCAAATCCAAATCCTTTTCAAAATAACCAAGGTTTTCCAAATCAAAATTTCCAAAATCAAAATTTTCAAAACCAAGGTTTTCAAAATCAAGGTCAAGGTCCCAACTACCAAGGTCAAGGGTTTCCATCAAACCCTAACCAAAATTTTGGTCCACCACCGGTTAACTCATACCTACCACCCCACAAGAGAAACTATGATGATGTGATTGCACAACTTGTGCAAGGTCAAGCTCAAACCAATCAAGCCATAGGGGATATGAGAACCCAATTGACTAAGTTGACCACCACCTTGGGTGCACTTCAACAAGAGAAGGGAAAGTTTCCCTCTCAACCCGTGCAAAATCCACAAGGTCAACATAGCATTGGATCCTCAAATTCCAATGAAGGGAATCATGAACATGCTAAGGCCATCACCACTCTTCGAAGTGGAAAGATCATTGACAAAACCATCCCACCCAAAGATTCCAACAAAGAAGTTTCTAAAAATTTACAAAAGGAATCTAAGGGGGATGAGAAAGAAATCGAAAATGAGCCTAGCATTCCCAAACAAAATGGTGTTGATATTGGTTCTAGCCAAGAGAGGGCTAAATTCATTCCTGCCGCCCCTTTCCCTCAAAGACTTAGGGCACCTAAGAAATTGACCAATCATGCAGAAATCTTTGAATTGTTCAAACAGGTGAAAGTCAACATACCTTTGTTGGATGCTATTAAACAGGTGCCCTCGTATGCAAAATTCTTGAAAGACTTGTGTACGGTAAAAAGGAATTTGGGTGTGCATAAGGAAGTTTTCATGACTGAGCAATCCACATCCCTCTTGCAAAACACATTGCCCCGTAAATACAAAGACCCTGGGACACCTACCATAGAAATAACAATAGGAAGTTCCAAAGTGGGTAGAGCTTTAGTAGATTTAGGGGCAAGTGTCAATTTGTTGCCATATTCTGTATATGTGGAGTTGGGGTTGGGAGAACTAGAGTCGACTGGGATCAAACTTCAGCTAGCTGACAGGAGTGTTAAGATACCTAGGGGAGTAGTGAAAGATGTGCTTGTGCAAGTTGATAAATTCTATTTCCCTGTGGATTTTGTGGTGTTAGAGACCCACCCTGTAGTAGATCAAGGGAGTCAATTCCCTGTGATTCTAGGTAGGCCTTTCTTGGCCACAGCTGATGCGTTGATTCAGTGTAGGAGTGGGTTGATGACCCTCACCTTTGGAAACATGACTGTGAACTTGAATATTTTCAATTTGATAAGGGAAGTGGGGGAAGATATGGAGGATGAGGTGCATGAGGTGAGTAGGATAGATACCTTAGTGCAGCACCAATGGGATCTTTCCGCCCATGATGATCCCTTGCAGTCTTGTTTAGTGAGTGAGATTGTTGATGATGTGGAGGTGAGTGATGAGATGGAGTTTCTATACTCCATGCTCAATGAAGAGGAAGTTATGGAAGTGAATGGGTGGGTGCCTCGCTTCGAAGCATTGCCACCCATTGAGAAAAGTCTTGTCCCATCAAGCATCCAACCACCGGAGTTAGAGTTGAAACCCTTGCCCTCTGATTTGAAATATGTATACCTAGGTGACAATGAGACCTATCCCGTGGTCATTTCTTCTCACTTGGAGATTGACCAAGAGCGTAAATTGTTGGAAGTGCTTAGAGACCACAAAAGTGCCATAGGTTGGTCCATTGCCGACCTCAAGGGAATTAGTCCCTCTCTTTGCACTCATAGGATTTATCTCGAGGATGATGTCAAACCTTCCTGCCAACCTCAAAGGAGATTGAACCCCATAATGAAGGAGGTTGTGCGAAAGGAAGTTCTGAAGTTGTTGGATGTGGGGATAATCTATCCTATAGCGGATAGTAAGTGGGTGAGTCCTATACAAGTGGTGCCCAAGAAGTCGGGTATTACTGTTGTAGAGAGTGAAGGAGGTGAATTGATTCCCACACGAGTCACCACGGGGTGGCGAGTGTGCATTGACTATAGGAAGCTAAATTCATCCACTAGGAAAGACCACTTCCCCTTACCCTTCATTGACCAAATCCTAGAGAGAGTAGCGGGACATGCCTTCTATTGTTTTCTAGATGGATATTCGGGGTACAACCAAATAGAGGTTTCCTTAGAGGATCAAGAGAAGACTACTTTCACATGTCCCTTTGGGACATTTGCCTTTAGGAAAATGCCTTTTGGTTTGTGTAATGCGCCTGGTACCTTCCAGAGATGCATGACAGGGTTGTTTAGTGACATGGTGGAAAAGATTGTTGAAGTTTTCATGGATGACTTCTCAGTCTTTGGGGACTCTTTTGATAGTTGCTTGGAGAACCTATCTAAGGTTCTAGAAAGATGTGAGGAGAAAAACCTTGTGCTGAATTGGGAAAAGTGTCATTTCATGGTGACACAGGGAATAGTCCTAGGACATATTGTGTCGTCTAGGGGAATAGAGGTTGATAAGGCCAAGATTGAATTAATTGCCAAACTTCCCTCTCCTAAGACTGTAAAAGATGTGAGATCATTCCTAGGACATGCTGGCTTTTATAGGAGGTTCATTAGGGGATTTAGCGGGATTGCGCGACCCTTGTGTAATCTCTTGGGCAAGGACATTCCTTTTGAGTGGGGGCATGATTGTGAGGTCGCTTTTTGTAAATTGAAGGAAATGCTAATTTCACCTCCTATCATGCAAACACCCAACTGGAATTTGCCTTTTGAAATCATGTGTGACGCCAGTGATTTTGCCATAGGAGCGGTGTTAGGTTAAAGGGTGGATAAAAAACCACATGTCATTTACTACGCTAGTAGAACAATGAATGATGCCCAAAGAAACTATACAACTACTGAGAAAGAGTTGCTAGCGGTGGTTTTTGCCTTAGACAAGTTTCGGTCGTACATCCTAGGTTCACCCATTCTAGTCTTTACGGATCATGCGGCATTAAAATATCTTTTGACAAAACAAGATGCCAAGCAAAGACTAATTAGGTGGATTCTACTCCTCCAAGAATTCAATTTAACAATCAAAGATAAAAAGGGAGTTGAGAATGTTGTCGCCGACCACTTGTCTAGGATCTCCTTTGATGATTCTGCTAACACCCTTCCCATATCTGAGACCTTCCCTGATGAGCAACTGTTTGCTCTTTCCCAATGCCCTTGGTTTGCGGATTTAGTGAACTATCTTGTGACTGAACAGATTCCTACCCATTGGAATGCCCAGGATAGGAAGAAATTTTTGAGAGAGGTGCAAAAGTACTACTTTGATGACCCTTACCTCTTTAAATATTGCCCTGACCAAATATTGAGAAGATGTGTGCCGGATATTGAAATACCGAGCATCATGTCATTTTGTCATAGTGAGGCATGTGGGGGTCATTTCTCTGCTAGGAAGACAGCCGCCAAAATCTTACAATGCGGTTTCTATTGGCCTTCCTTGTTCAAAGACTCTTTTGAGTTTTGCAAGACCTGTGAGCGTTGCCAACAATTAGGGGGAGTTACTAGGAGACACATGATGCCCCTCACACCCATCATAGTTATAGAGATTTTCGATTGTTGGGGCATCGACTTTATGGGACCTTTCCCATCCTCCTTTGGTAACCTGTACATCTTACTGGCAGTGGACTATGTGTCCAAGTGGGTTGAGGCTATCCCATCTAAGACCAATGACCATAAAGTAGTTTTGAAATTCTTGAAAGAGAACGTCATGTCTAGATTTGGGGTACCTAAGGCGATCATTAGTGACGGCGGTTCGCATTTTTGCAATCGCCCCTTTGAGACCTTAATGAAAAAATATGGGGTAACCCATAAAGTGTCAACCGCCTACCACCCACAGACCAATGGCCAAGCTGAATTGGCCAATAGGGAGATCAAGCACATCCTAGAGAAGACTGTGAACCCCAATAGGAAAGATTGGTCACTTAGGTTGACTGATGCCTTATGGGCGTATCGCACGGCCTTTAAAACAGTGTTAGGCATGTCTCCCTATCGCATAGTGTATGGAAAGGCGTGCCACCTGCCAGTGGAGATGGAACATAGGGCATATTGGGCTATTAAACACTTGAATTTTAATCTTGATGCCGCAGGTCAGCAGAGGAAGCTCCAGCTAAGTGAGCTCGAAGAGATTAGGCAAGACGCCTATGAAAGTGCTAGGGTTTACAAGGACAAGATGAAAGCATTTCATGACAAAAACATCGCTCGTAAGTCTTTCGAGCCAAATCAAAAGGTCCTGTTGTACAACTCTAGGCTGCACCTTTTTCCTGGCAAGTTGAGGTCCCGATGGGTGGGACCATTTATTGTCAAATCCGTGTTCCCTCACGGGGCTGTGGAGATTGAGAATCCCAAGAATGGCAACATTTTCAAAGTGAATGGACAACGCCTCAAGCCATTTTTGGAGAACTTTTCGCATGAGACTGTGGAAGAGGAGCTTGTAGACCCAGTCTATTGCGAGGCCCCATCAGAGTAACTTCTTTTGTGATTATGTGTATATAGCTCTTTTACCTTTGTTTAGTTGTTTTCTTTTGGAAATTGTGGATACTCTAACCTTTGTGCAGATTTACTGTAGTGTAAATGATTTACAAGTGCTTTTGTAGCCTCTTCCCATTTTTTGTCTTTAAATGCTTATCTTTTCATGCATTGAGGACAATGCTCATTCTTAAGTAGGGGGGGAGGTTCACTTGTGTTCATTTTTCATGATCACTCTCACACAATAGGTAGCTTCTTTTTGGATATAGAGTAGCATGCATAGCAAGAATCATAGCAAATACTTTTGATGCAAAATTTTTCGATTTTTGAGCTTACATGAGAATAAAACTTGAGACTTATATGCTATGCTTCCTATTGAACTTGCATTATGTACGTAAACTTTCCTATTGCACATGCACGCCAATGGAGTGGAACTAAAACTTATAGCACATCACTTGAACATTTTGTCATTCCATCCATCTATTCATGTTTTGCACATTGTGACTCGCATCAAGTTATGCTCATATCGAATACATTTGGTATTGTTAGTCTTGCAAGTCATGATCTTTGATTCAAGCACATTTTCGCTTGATTTGAGCTTCAAGAATCGCATTTTTGCATGAACTTTCATTTTTATGCACCATATTCATTTTGGAACAATCGTACAACTTTGAAAGATGATTTTAGGCCATCATTGCTCTTTTGAACCTCAACTCCTTGAAAGTTTCCATTTCGAACCCTAATTTGAGCCAAGAGTGCCAATTCGTTCAAAGCTTAGGAACCCTAGGGTAATTTTGGAAGGCGGAGCCGTGTTAGCATGCCGTGGTACTTTTTCCCCGGTGTTTTAAGGTGGTGGTGGTTGAAAACTCATTTGAACAAGGTTTGGTGGCTTGCAAAGTTGAAAAATTGCATAAACAGGCAAATTTGGGCATTTTCAGCAAAGTGGGACCGGTACCCCTCATGGTGGGACCGGTACCCCTCTTACAGAACTGAATGGGACCGGTACCACTTTAAGTGGGACCGGTACCACCTGCTGCAGTTTGAAAAATTCGAGCTTTTAAAGCCCTAGCCCGACATTTAACCCCATTCCAACCCTTTTTCACCCACTTTTCTCATCTTTTCTCTCATTTTCAACCCCTCCCAAGCATCCTCCATCACTTTGGAGAGATTTTTACCATTCCTCACCAAATCCACCATCAAAACCCTAATTTTCTCACTTTTTCACCATACATCACCCCATTCCCATCTCGTATCGCAAAAACCCTAACCCTAAACCTGAAAATCCACCATTTTACACACTCTTTCCATTGATTGAAGGCGGGTATGCACTAGAGTGGCGGTAGTGGACTTCTTTTGGGTGTTTTGAGGCATTCTCTTGCATTGTGGGTAAGTGTTTCAATTTTTGAAGTTGCAAGCAAGTTAGGTTTTTGTTCTACATTTGGTGATTTGTGTTTGGGTGAAGTTTGTTATTGTTTTTGGGGATTATACTATTGTTGGGGTGATTTGTGTGATTATGGAGCTTTTGGGAAGGAAAATGCTGTGCGATGCTAAGAGGGGGTGTTCGATGTTCATTGAAATGGGCATGTGGGACTGTGTAGTAGCCATGCTAGTGCTACTTTGTGTTTTTGGTCTAGTTGTGACGCTCATGGCTAGAACCAAGACACCGAAAGGAGGGAAAGCCTCAGGCTCTTCTGTGGAGCAGGCAGTCAAAAAGAGAAAGGCAAGCTCTTCTCAACCTGTGAAGAAGGGAAGGGGAAAGAGGCATGAGAGTGAAAGTGAAGAGAGCGAGGATGATGACATAGAGGCCATGTTTGATGAAGGTGGGGAAGAAGGGGAAGAGGATGAATGGGTTCAGTCACTTGCCAAAAGAGGTTTCGTTTGTGAAAGGACTGTTGAAGCTTCAACCTTTATCCACACTCATCCCATTCGAGGTGCTATAGATACCCAAAACTTGGGTTTCCTGTGTAGGCCTGTCGAGGGCTATCACCCTTCCGTGGTGAGAGAGTTTTACTCGAATCTGAGAGTACATTCGGAAATGGAATATCACATGAAGACTACTGTAGGTGGAAAGTCCTTTCTTGTGAACACTACAGTCATTGCTACGGCCTTGGGATATCCTCGACCTTCTCATGCAGATGGTGTCCCTTACCCATTCCGCCCTTTGACACCTTTCGATGGGGCGTCCTTCGCTCAAGCTATGTGCTCCAATCCTGTGCCAATGATATCATTTAACAAAAATCAGTTCACCCCTGGGAAGTTAAAGCCTGAGTATGCCTTAATGAACAAAATCATCCACTGTCGCATTGACCCAAAAGGAAAAGAGAAAATACCAAGAGTCGATGAGATCAAGTTTCTTTTTGAAGTGATGAATGGGCGGCGAATTGACTTCGCAGCAGTGATTTGGGCAGTAATGAGGGACTTTGTGAACTTCGCAAGCAAGTCGACCTACATGCCTCATCCTTGCTTGATCACTCAAATTGTAAAAGCTGAAGGAATCAAGTTACCTCCAAAGAACAAAATGACACTTCCTCACTTTGGTCCCATCAACAATGTAACCGAAGCAAGGAGTATAGCAGCTTCAGTGAAGCCCAGGCCAGCTCAATCCCAGTCAGTTTCTGGAGGGCCGTCCTCGTCGTCAGCGCCTAAGCCTGCAAGTACATCTCCACTCAAGAGAATGGAGCGTAGAATCAAGGGATGGTTCAAATGCATTCTGGGGAAGCAGAAGCAGATTGACCATAGACTGGCTAGGTTGGAGAGAGAGGTTCTTGTGCTTAGAGGTGACCCATCTGCTGTTGAGCCGCCAGTTCCTACCTTGGAGGGGGATTCCGATGAGCTTGACGACTGTGTGGATGAAGATGATTTCAGTGATGAGGAGGAATCAGAGGAGGAGTAGTTGGGGGTGTTTTCTTTAGTAGTTAGGTTGTTTGTGTTTCAGTTGTGTTTTTACTTTTCTAAGTCTAGTTTTATTTCGTTTAGGGTAGCATAGGGCGGTGTTGGCACAGGGTAGTGACCCAAGCTATGTTAAAGCCAACACCCGTTTTGTTTTGAAGCCCCTTTGTGTAAACCCCCGGTCATTACATGCTTAGAAGTCCTTTTTGATTTTAAAGTGTCGGTTGTTCCCTTATGAACATTATGCATCTATGAATGGTTAGTTTTTGTTATGAATGCCTTATTTCTGCTTCATGGTGTATGCTTTTGCGTTACTCCATTCCACTCATTCTTATATCATTGTTTTTAGTTCTTGTTGATGGATATTGGTTTTGTGAAGCTCTTATTGGCAAAATTTCACACACATGGAAAAGGGACAAGCATAAGTAGTTCAATTTCTTGCATTGTATGTCAAGTTAAAGTAGTATGCTCATGTTTGCATGTTGAAAGCGAACTCTTTTGTGCATTTATTTGTTTCTTTTCTCTTAGTTCTTACTTCTTTTTGGTTCAAATCTTACTAGGGACTAGCAAGATACAGGTTGGAGGGTGTGTTTAGCACATAATTCGCCCATTTTTACTTGTCTTTTTGTACATTTTACCTGTTCTTCACCCCTAGTTTGGCTTGATTCTGGTATTTTTAATCCTTTCATTGTTTTTGAGCACGTGCAGGTCGCATGGTGCTAATTCCATTCTTTTGAAGGTATTCGATGAATGCCGAAGGTTTTCATCCACTGACCACAGCTTGCAAGCACATTCCCATGAGCATGGTATGCATTTATGGAGCGTTCCCCGTCAAAGTCTCGCCCAAGTAAGTCATTCGCTCATTTCCAAGGCATTGAAGGATCAAGTACCTTTGGAGAAGGTTTTCAAGCTCATGCAATCATTCGGGGCAAGCGAGGACGAAGCGAGGGACCTTGGAAGTCAAAATGAAGCTTTTCTGGCAAAATTGCAGAGGGGGTACCGGTCCCACATTGGGGGGTACCGGTCCCACATTGGGGGGTACCGGTCCCACTTATGCAGTAGAGAATGGTACCGGTCCCACCTTGGGGGGTACCGGTCCCAATGTTCGGGAAATCACCCGGGTCTTTTGTAAAACCTTCCAAACTCATGGGTACTCTTGTCCATTCATCCCCATGTCTGATGCCCTTATGGGGGGGTATTTAAAGCACATTTGCAGCTGTAGGAAGCATTCTCTCTTGTTCTTAGCTTTGGTTTTCTAGGGTTAGCATAGTTTTTGTGGGTTTTAGCTTAGTTTAGCTTGTGTTCTTGGATTTCTAGCTTAGTGTAACTTAGTTTGTTGTTTAATCTTGTTAATCTTACCTTGTAATCTCTAGTTTAGGTTGTTATTTTCCATTTTCATCACAAAGTTGTAAGCTACTCTTGTTTTAGGTTCATTTATTACAAGCATTTACTCATTTTCAGCTTTTATGGTTGTGTATGGTTATTTTCTTCTCCATTATGGCTAGCTAAGCATTTAAGGAGGGTTCTTTGGTGAAGTTCCTCTCCAAAACCTAAGGTAATGGTGGTTTCTCAACTCAAATGCTTTAAAGTTAATGGAATGCTAGCTTCCTCTACTCTCACTTCCTTTTGAACCCATATGGAGTCATATTCATGACCAAAATATGACTTGTGAGAGGTTGTATATTGGTGATGAGCACATATGATCTCCATGTGTATGCTAAAACATCAAGATGAGTAGTGAGTTGCATTCCATCATTTGTTCTATGTTTTTGAGCTTTTATTGTTAAAATCTTTCCATTCAAAGCCATTTGTCACATGGACCATTTGAATGTGTATGTGTGAGAAACCACTAAGCCTAGGTTAGGAAGGAACGAATCCATAGAACCCATCCTTTCTCTCATTTACAAGTTTACAAATCAAATCCTTGCCATTAATTTGGCACAAAAATCACAATCAAACAAACCCCATATTTACTCGTGTTTTTACATTCATTGGGTAGCATAACCTAAGAATCACTAGAACCTATTCCACTCCCTGTGGAATTGACCTAGGTACTCCTAGTTTTATTGCTAGACGATCATAAGACTCCTACGCTTGGGAATCTCATGCGCACAACACTTCAATTTACGTCCAAGCACCCACTTGCCATTCTTGTGGTGTCAAAGGTCACATTAGGCCTAATTGTCCTAGTCTCAAGAAGACCTCTAGAGTTTCATCTAGAAGTGGATCTCATGTTACACATCACACTTCTTCTAATTTTGTTCCCATTTGCCACCATTGTGGTAGGAAATGTCACATAAGACCTCATTGCTTCCATTTAAAGCAATCTTCGTTTGCTTGGAATAGAGACACTCCTTCTACTTGGTTTAGGAGAGACTACAGAAATTTTCCAAGAGTGTCTAGGACCCATAGGACACGAGTTGACTTGACTTCTAGTGGAAAGAAGAAGTCAATTCCTACAATCAATGAAGCTTCAAAGCCATCCATCATTAGGACTGTTTGGATTAGAAAAGAAGATTTGAAGTTCTTCAACCTCAATCCTTCTCTAGGAAAGGGTTCCCCTCACTCCCTCTAGTGGATATGAGTTCTTGAGTCCGAAATGACTATAAACTATCTTGAGTCTGAGATGACTATAAACTATCTTGTGTCCGAAATGACGATAAACTAAGTTTAGTTGCTCCTAGATGTTCATCATTGTCATGAGTTCTTACATACAATGCTTGCATTTGATTCTTTTGACCTCTTTCTAAAATTTGAGCAATATGCATATCATTCTTAGAATTGTGTGTCTTGCTCACTTCTTTATTATTGCACTTGATCATTCAAAATATGTGAACATTAAGTTTTGAAACTATGGTTGTAAAAGTGTCTTTTGAATGTATCTTCATGCTCTCAAAATTTTAAAAATGTGGATGATTGTGTGTTCTCTTGAATAGAAGTAGAACTCTTAAAGATGAATTTTATGCGATAATTGTGTGTTCATGAAAAATCTTGTCTTGTTCATATTGCATTTCAATATTTTCATATATAAAGCTTGTTTTGAATTTGCCTTACACATGGTAAGAATATATTTGTTAAAGAAATTTTTCTCATTAAATCATTTTGAAAGTATAGTTCTTGGGTCATGAGATTTGAAAGTGAGAATAGTCCCTTGATTAGATGTCATCCTCTTCATTGGGAGTTGTTGTGCCCAATAAATTCTTGTGTTTATCTTGATAATCATGAAATATTCATAATTCATCTCAAAGGGAGAAAGTATGCCCCTTTATTATTTCATTGCTCATCAATAGGCAAAATGGACTTTATTGTGAAGTAAAAAGACAAGAGATCAATAAAAATATGATGTGAATCTCATGAAAACATATCAAGATCTCATAAAAAGTATGTATTCAAGGAAAAGAAAAAGGACAAGATGAATAATGTCGGCTATTGATGAGTATCTTACCATTTCTTGTCTCTTCATCTTCTCTTTCTTTCTTTATGAGGTAAAAAGACTATGTCTTATCGGGCTCTAATTGGATTGAATTCTCATGAGTACATGGTTCTTGACTCAAAGTCTTATAATTTTGTTATGATTTCTTTTGGAGAAAAGGGTTTTTCTTGGCTAGATGATTTTAACTTACACACACACTTAGGAACATTCAATTCCTTTATATATCTCAATATCTTGGTGCAAAGTGTACAATATTTGATATTTTTCTCACAATTTTCTCATAAAATCATAATTTCATTGATTTTACCTAACTTGTAAGTATTTCGTTGTCAATGGGGAGTAAGGTTTTGAATCTTATTGGGAACTATTTGTTTTTGCTCCTCTTGAGTACCCGGTTTTGAGTGTGGCTTTGTGTTCATCGTAACGTATGTGACCATAGTTAATGAACTTGTTTGACATTTATTTTGTCTCACACTCATTTCCTTTGTCTTTCAAACTTGAATTTTGATAAATGCATTTGGATGTGAGCAATTCAAATCATCACAATTCTTAAGAATGTCATTGCATTTTGTTTTGATTCAAAATATCATTTTCCTTGAGCTTGTCATAAGAATCGTTTGCAAAAAGGATCATTTACAAGCATCATGTTTGAAATTTTGGGATATTTGATGAAACTTCATTTGAGAAAAACTGGTTAAATACTTTTTGTGGAAGTTGGGGTGCAATTTTTAGGGTTTTTAGGGCAAAATTCCTGTCATTTTGGTTCATTTTGTTTCTTGTTTTCTTTTGCTTTGTGATTCTCTCTGATAGGGTTTCAAATTTGAAGCTATTCATCCTCAACCCTTGGCAAAGTTGTGCTTGATTTCTCAGAATAGTTTCTTCCTTGGGTCATTTGTGCTTGTTGTGCTTGGGTTTTCTTTGGATTCGAGTACTTTGTGCATCTTGGTGGTTTGTTCCCTTTGTCTGTTTGTGACAAAAAGGGGGAGAATTGGTTGTTAGACTTAGGGGGAGAATATGCTTAGGGGGAGTATTGTGAATTTGGGGAGAATTTTTTGTGAAACATTATCATTAACTGCTGTTGAACTGTTGTTCTGACTTGATACTTCTTGTATGCATCTGTTGTTTGTTTAAGTTGTCATTTCAATATTCAATATGCTGCATAAAGTGTTTTGTGAAGTATGTGCAGGTTCAACAGATTTCAGAAATTTGAAGCACTCATTGGCTTGTGTCAAGTCATTTTTTTTTTTTTGTTATTTTCTTTTATTGTACAAGTGAGGGGGAGTGAATTATGTTTCAGGGTTTCTTTGGTTCATTTTCATCTTTCTTGTTTTTATATTGTTAGTTTTGTCACGAAACTGCCAAAGGGGGAGATTGTTAGGTTTTGAGTTTGAGTGTTGGCATGTTTCGTTTCAAAACT
>JAESVK010065146.1:0-30371 GCA_017140935.1 Hamamelis virginiana
ATCACCTTCACTCCCACCCATGTGGCCATGACCTAGGGGCTTTCTATGGCCGTGATATGTCTTTTCTCCCTCTCTAGCTTGGTTTTGATCAAGTGTTGGTCAATCGCAAGAAGGTTCAAGGGTCTTAAGTTCATGTGGATACCTTGGAGGCTTCATACACTTTGAAGCTTGGAGGATGCGATTCGAAGTTCATCAAAAAGGCAAAACAAGTAAGTATTAAATTGTTTAAATTATGTTCTTGTATTATATTCATGATTCTATGCTTGTGTTTGTTCCTTGATTTGATTGTGATGGAGGATTCAATTATTTTATAAAAGTTTTGTTTTATGTCTTCCACTGCGAATCCTCCCTCGCACATTCTTTCACTCTCTTCGTTGTTTCCCTCCACTGCAGTACCTCTCCGCATACCACTAAGCTGGATGATTGAATCTGTTCTCCTCCGCTTTGGTTTTTTCTTCTCTTCTCGCATTATGCCTTAGCTTTTATCCGCCATTATTTTCTTAGCCTTTTTTTTTTTTTCTTCCTTCTCATCTTTTCTACCCTAATTCTCCTTTTATAGCCGTTCGCACGCTCGAACCTGAACCGTCACGCCGTTTTTCTACCAATCTCAATCGTCGTCTCAGATGACTGAACAATTCGCCAGTGTCCTTTCATCTGCCGTTTGACATTTTCCATGCACCTTAATGATTTCCTTTCGCCGACCTTTCAATTTCCTTTTGTCTTATTTCTTTTCTTTTCTTTTTCTTTTTATCCTTTTTTTTTTTACCATATACTCATTTTATTTATTTCCCTCAAATATATATTCAGAGTGTTGATAATAATTTGGATTCCGCATTAAAAGCCTTTGACTTTACCTTAATCCACTTTATTTACTCTGTATTTGGCTTCTTCTCTTTTTCTTAAACTTTATTACTTTCATAATTCTTTTCAAATTCTTGTATCAAATTTAAAGACCCTTCATTCTGATACAAAATTTTGAATAGTAATTTCTCTATCATATAATTTCAGATGAGCTTATAAGCCTTTCTTATTTTACTTTTCCGGTTCTTTTAACCATTCTTCTTCCTGGAATTACACACACACACACACACAACCACACACACACACACACACACACATATAATATATATATATCTTCTCACTTGGCTTTCCAGCAGCCATTTTTCCTCGGACAATATCTTTTCCTGATTTGATGCCCTCCTAGCTCATATTATTCATTCCGTAGCAGACCCTTGTCATTTCTGTCTTGCCAGGTCTCCTGTGAGGGGACTTTATTGTTAGATGGTCAAAGAGGTCAAAAGGGATCGAGAGGATACATTATCTGGTCATCAGAATTATTGCTAATGCGGAAGAATAAATATTACATTGCGGAATTAATGAGTGGCATTACTGAAATAAAATGTACTTTTGTAATATTTTTGTAAATTCACATTTTATTGTTAGTCATATGTTATATCTTTGTAACAGATCTAATAATTATAAGTGAAATTATGTTATAGAATTTCACTAGAAATAGGAGTGGAGTACATGTAATAGGGATAGGTCTTTTATTACTTCAATAGAATTTTCTTGTTTTCTGTCAGTACTAAAGAGAGAAAGTGAGAATATTCTAAAAATGTGTGAGAAAGTTCTTCACAGTGTACTGTTTCTCAATCTCTGTAAGTGTAAATATTTTATTATTATCAATAAAGTTTATTTATTGTTTATAATTTGAAAGTTGAATATGTCTAAAGCATCAACCAATGATAGATGTATATTATTAAAATATATATATATATCTATCACTGGAAAAGCGGTTCTCGAATCCGATTTTGTATTTTTATATCAAAATCATCTTTCGTCGTGATGTCACCTCCCTTGGAACCGGAAATGGTTGTGACAGGGCCATTACTGCTGTATGTTCCTCGGGATCCGTCTCTGATGGCGATAGTGATCTTCTAGTGGTGACACCAATACAACTCAATTTGTGTTTTGGAAAGCGAAATTAGCTAGCACATGAAAATAAAACCTAACAAACTCTCTCTTTGGCAATTTCGTGACAAAACAACAACAAAATGATTACACATAAGATAAAAGACTCGAAAAACCACAAAATCGACTTTCCTCCTTACATGAACAATGAATATCCCATAACTTCCATTACATCTTGATTAAAAAAAACAAAGACTCAATATTCCAATGTACTAATCCTTGAGTTGTAAATGATGCTTGTGTTAGAGGTATGCCATAAAACCAATCCTAAAGTGCATATCTATTTCATATTAGGATAAGAAGGTACTGCTTATCGTTTGTATATTTAATTATATATACGATAATGTCCATGAATAAATGATAAGAGAAATGTGTATCTCAAGTTTGTTGAGATATGAAGACTCATATTTCTCATATACATTTATTCTTAAAGTGTTCCTGCTCATAGGTTTATTAAAGAGGACATTTATTAAACCGACAAGAGTGGCACAGATTTAAACTAACTCCAATGGGAGGATAGGTAGTCTTTCCTATCAATGTAGAGACACTTAGGTTAATCTGTGGGTGCATATTAGAGAATATGTACACTGAACATGATCTGCTAGAATATTCCTATGGATATTAAGTTAAAGGAATATTCTTATGTTACGTCCATTTGGTAATCCTAAGACCTGAGACACCATGGATGTCTTGTGCCTGAGTTATTAGGGTTTGATAGTGTTTTATACAGCCTTGATCTTAAGGTTGTAGTCAGCACTCATTGGCTCTAATAGGTCTTGCATGAAGGCATATGAGTGGTCAATAAGGAATCATCACTCTCAATGTTATGAGAGAGAATGTCAGGGTCAGTTCTTAAATATAACTCTCAATGTGAATCTCTGGCCAGAGTGGTAGATGAAATATGAAAGGGTTTCATAGGGTTCATCTTATTGAGATTATAATTTGAAGAACATATGACAAGAAAGTTAAGATAGGGTTTTGACTTATATCCATACCCTAAATATCTTAACTGTGACATTAGGGGATGAAGGATTAAGTAACAAGAAGGGTTCACATAGTTCTACTATTCACCCAAACCTAGGGCATGTCATGACACATTGCTAGACGTCACTCATGACCAGTGAAAGCCTATTGATAAGTGTTATCAATGAGGGCATAATTGGAAAAGTTTCAATTAAACCTTTAAATAGAAAGTTTCTATTTTAGGAGACATGGAGATGTCCCTAGTCACTGCTAGGTTGGGGTGAACCCAATGGGTCACACACAAACAAAGAGTATAAGAGAGTCTCTTGAATTAAAGAGAGAGAAGGGAATTTCCTAAAATTAATTCTATTAATAACCTTGTGTTATATAAAGAATTAAGTTATATATTAATTAGTAATATATAATGAGAATTAAGTTACTCTTGGAAATAAGTATTAAATAGAAACCCTAGGGGTTTTCTATAAATACTAGTTGATGAGACAAGCTAGCACTAAGCCTCCCATCATCAAATTAGAGAAAGAGTTTCTCCCCTCTCCCAAGCTTGATTCTTCCATTGTAGAGAAGTTTCAAGGATTCAAGCGATCTTGTATTCGTGTGGATAACGTTGGAGACTTCATCGCGTTGAAGTTCAAGATCAAGGATTGCAAATCGAAAGGCGAATCAAGTCAGATTTATTTATGTTTGATAAATTTATATGCTTGTATGTAAATCAAATGTCCCTATGCTTGTTGGATTCTTGGTTAGGATCATTCGATGATGGAATCATCAATTTAAAAAGTTTTATATTGTCTTCCGCTGCGATTCCATGTATTTCGATCGATTCCTTTCAGCTTGTACCTATTTTCTGCACACATACAAACAAAATACCTTATGCAGCATAAAGGAATAAAAATATCAAACCAAGCAGAAGTAAACAATACCAATTAAAAAGACAATAAAATATTGTTTATAAACAATACCAAAATAAATTTACTCAACTCAAAAAAATTTATTCTACTCTCCCTGTAAATATAGCATTTCTCCCCCTTTTTGTCACGAATAGACAAAGGTAAATAATATCATTTCAATGAAGAGAAAAATATAGGGTTATAGAAGAGAAAAATAGACAATAAAACTATAATTATAAAGTGTACCATATCAAAATTTTACACAATATGATAAGATATGAACCAATTATACCAATTGAATCTCAATCTAGACACTAAAAACACATTCAAAAATATAAATTAAGTCTTGACCACTTAACCATGCATCAAGGTAAGTTCACAAAAGCATCACTTGATGTGTGTGTGTGTGAATTGACATAACATGAACCAAAACTAAAAGGAATCATATTTGTTCAAACTGTCTAAAGCATAAGATCATAAGACTCGTGGATCATGTACTTATTGAAGTCAAGCCAGTTTGTTTCATTAATACAAGGAATGAAAGCCTCCCTCTAAGTATAAGATAGAAGAATGAAGAATTTTCAAACATGCTTTTAAGATTAGAAAGAATACAAGATAGAATTTGATGAGCTCAACTTTTCTTTCAAACTTTTTCAGTGGCACATTGGTGCTCCATTTCAAATTTTTTTTTTTTTTTTGGCACTATAGTGCTTTTTTCTCAACTTTTTCTTTTCTTTGGCACTTTTGTGCTCTTTTCTTTCCTTTTTTTTAAAAAAAAAAATTATAATGTATGAGTTAAAATGCATTGCTTGAGATATAGATAATAGAGAAACTAATGCAAATCAAGGAAAGATGCTTTCATCAATGATTTGAATCATATATAAAAGAAAGAATAGAAACAATGTGTGCAAACATTGTCACTTTAGCATGTTTGAACTCAAATGGAGCGTCCAACTAATGGTCATTCAACTTTCCAAAAATTCATGATCTCATGTCTTACATTTATGATAAGTTTTTCACAAAAACAACTCTAAAAGTAATGAGACTTGTGATTCAATGTGCTTCAAGATGTATCATAATGAACTTTTCATGAAATTACAATAATGCAAAGATAAGTACTTAGACTAAAATCTCAATTCATGAAAATGTCAAGCACAATAATCAAGAATTCAATACCAATAAATCAATACTTACTCAAGTTCATATCAAATCATAATATGAGAAATCAAAGATATGAAAAAAACAAAAAAAAACAAAAAAAACAAAAAATCTTTTTGGGTTTTTGATAATATGACACAAATTGAAAAAAAAATCAAATAAAAAAAAAATCCTAACTACATAGTTTAGCTTTAGGAACAAGATATAAAGATAATGAAAAGCAAACCTAAGCTAACTATGGATAGTTTAATGTCTTTTCGGACAAATATAGTTTAACGTTGTTTCGGACGAAGCTAGTTTAAAGTCATTGCGAACTAAGCTAGTTTATAGTCATTGAGGACTAGTGTAGTTTAGAGTCATTTCGGACTAATGAACTCACATCCTTTAGAGGGAGTGATAAGAACCCTTTCCTAGAGAAAGATTGAGGTTGAAAGACATCAACTTCTCTTTCCTAATCCAAATAGTCCTAATATTGGATGGCTTTGAAGCTTCTTTGACTATAGGAGTTGACTTCCTAGATGTATTCACTTTCTTTATACTAGTAGTCAAGTCAACTTGTGTCCTAAGGGTTCCAGAAACTATTGGAAAATTTATGTAGTCTCTTCTAAACCAATTAGAAGGAGTGTTTCTATTCTAAGCAAATGAAGATTGCTTCAAGTGAAAGCAATGTGGACGAATGTGACCTTTCTTGCCACCATGGTGGCAAATGGGAACAAAACAAGATGTATGATATGTAACATGAGACACACTTCTATAAGCATACCTAGAGGTCTTCTTAAGACTAAGACAATGACGCCTAATGTGACCCAAAACTTCACAATGAACACACTTTGGAACAAACCTTTTCTTGGGAGTTTGGTCAATCTTAGGCGTAGACTTCATCAAAGGCTTCTCTATTTTAGAAGTGGATGACTTGACTTCACCTAAAGTAGGTTTAGTCTCATATAAGGTAGATCATAATTCTTCTCTTCCTACATTCCTCTTAACAGTCCCTAACAAGATATTAAGTTGCTCGGATCTTTTATCAAATATGATTTTCAATTCACGAGCATCTTGGACCTTTTGTTCAAGTTTAACAATAGTAGCAACAAACTTACTCTCTTTCTTAATCCTAGACTTGACCTCACCCTCTAATTCATCATCAACTTTCTCAATAAAGGTGTTTCTCTCTTTCTCATTAACTATAAGCTTATTGGAAAGAGTGACTCTATGTGTCTTTAATTGACTAACAAGAGCCTCAAAGTCTAAGGCTTCTTGTTGGAGGACCTCGCTTTCTTTTTCTAAAGTCTTGAACTTGATAGCTAAATTCAGATTTCTCTTCTTTATCATGAGAGCTTCTTCATACAATTCATTATAAACTGTTTGAAGATTTCCCTCATCATTCAGTTCACCAAAGTCCTCAACACCCTCTAAGACACACAAGAGTCAACAACCAAGGGAGTACTAGAAGACTCACCTATATCATCTACAAGTTCCACAAATGCAGTAAAATTAGAATTATCCTCACCTTCGGATTCTTTTTCATTATTCTCATCATCATCACTTTACTAAGGGTAGCATTCATGGCTTGTTGTTTGCATTTACCTTTCTTTTTGTTAGGAAAATTTGGAGCAATATGTCCTAATTCATGACATTCATAGCATTCAATTTGAAAGTGATTCCTAGACTTTTTCTTGTCACTCCTAGAAGATGAACTAGAGTTAGTTTTCTCTTTCCCTTAATTATCTTTTGACCATTTAAGAAATTATTCAAACTTGTCAAAGAGAACTAAATCATCATCATTCACATCCAGTTTATTGTTTTAGATTTTAAAGCAATACTTTTGTTCTTTTTGGGTTGTCTCAATTTTAGCTTAAAAGTTTGGAGTGAACCAACAAGTTCATCCACTCTCATCAAGTCAACGTCTTTACTTTCTTCTATGGCTGTGACCATAGGTTGAAATCTATCAAGTAAAGACCTTAAGATTTTGTTAACAACAACTTTTTCTGAAATTTTCTCACCTAGGTTTGTAGCGCCCCAACCTAACAACCGTACCGACCCTTCTGGATAGGTCAACATGTGTCAAGATAGAGGTACAACCTGACCTGCTCAGTCATATATCCTTACAAGAGACAAGAAATATATGCATAATTAACAATGTGAAATGCTATGTTCATACAAATGTCCCAAACGTCTTAGGTATTTATAACAAATCAAAATATAATAATGCCAACATCCCTGGCAAATAAGCTATGCCACAAACAGTGACAAATCCCAATATTAAGAAAATATAAATATTTCACTTCTCATAATTATGCAAGTCCAAATGCAAAATCTACCATGTAGCCATCTACCAACCCTCAAACAGAGGTTTTGTCCCAAATCAAGAATGTAACCCCCAAGCCAACCTGTAATCTGCTGCATAAAAGCAGGGGTGAGCTTTAACCTGCTCAGTAGGAATAAGATAACCTCTACCAATAACAATAATACAACGATACATGGAATATTTTAAGTAAACGAAGTTTCTATAACGTTTATAAAACGACAAATAAAGCAATTATAAACATGTGTGGCCTTTCAGTGAAAAGTATACATATAAAGCAGTTTATATCCGGTTCATAAATCAATACGAGGAAATAGTGTGAGTTTAGCTCAGTTATAAACACAATATAATGCCCATTATTTTGAAAACCAGGCTTACATGACGTATATCAGGACGTTGTTCTCAGGCAAATAAGCCCCCTGCACAATGACAACCAATGCCTGTTGTTCTCTGGCTAATAAGCTCCCGGCACAATGACAGCACGAAACTACGTTGTTCTCAGGCTAATAATCCTCTGGCAAAACGGCAGCACGAGTGAGTGTATAAAATATCCCTGTATATCAACTGATCCTAAACCATGCATAATGGCATGAAAATATAAATCACTGTCAAGTGGGCAAGTAAAACAGTACGAATGTATATTTAAATCAACTTCAAAAGCGAGCAGGTAAAGTTATAATATGTGGGATGTGGACATATCAAGTATCGTTTCAAAAACAATCATAGCCATCATCCAAAATAGGAGTGAAGTGGATAAACCATATGCCATCATAATATATATAAAACAGTTCTCAAGGCACGTCACATTCAAGTATAAATACATTCTTATGTCCTGGCTGATGTATAACATTTCCATTTCAAAATATTGAATCCAATCCAAAATCAAGGGAACACTGGTAAGAATATCTCAACGTCTTCCTTATATGTATATATATTTAGGAAATCAGGCATATAAGTTTTAAACCAAGAATTTTAGTTGTGTAGATATAAACAATTATCACTATATGCCTTTATCAAATGTTTCCATAAAGCATATATTAGGAAAGCCTGTTCCCCAGTTTTATTTACACATCATACCCTATTTTAAGTAGCTTGCCAGGAAATATAAATAAGTTCTCAAAACGTTCCATTTTTGTGCCTTAATTTCCATTTCATAATCATGCCACACAAATCGATAGTTCTTACACTACTACAAAAACTGTCAAAGGGGACACTTAAAAAGTATCCCCATAGGTGTTTGGCGACACTTTGGGAAGTGTTACAAGGGGCTATGTTACGAAAGGGTACACTTTTTAAGTGTCCCTGATATGTCCCCAACAGGGACACTTTTAAAAGTGTCTTCTATGAGGCGATGAATTGCAACACTTTAAAAGTGTCCCCTTTGAGGCGGTAAATTGCAACACTTTAAAAGTGTCCTTGATATGTTCACAATAGGGACACTTAAAAAGTGTCCTCATTTACTCTTTTTTTTTTTTCTTTTGTAGCAACTGCTTCACAATTTTAATATGCCATTAATATATGCTATTAAATCATATATATTCACTAATGGTTGTTCTAACATGCATTCATTTCTGCGCACACAATATTAAAATATTCACATTAATATATTACTATATAATACTCATAAAAAAAAGAACCCACATGCATTTGCAATATATATATATATATATATATATATATATATATATATATATATATATATAACCAAGTCAACACTTTGTTAATTAATATTGAATCTTCTAATTAATAACCAAAAATGTAACAATTTTTGCATAATCTAGTTTTTACAAATCATTGAACTGCGCGCAATCTTCATGTAATCAACAAAATGTCCACCCATATATATTGCAATCCTCCAGCCCCTGTATTAAAATATAGATTTGCACTTATCAGTTCATATTGCAATTGATATATAAAGTTACATTTCATGAAAAATTAATTTACCATAAGAAATGTGTAGGTACATCACAGATACATGGTAAAATTAACAATACAAACTACAATCAAATCATATGTCTATTAAAACTTCAATACATGTTTCCATATGCACTTCTATTAATAATAAAAATTAAATTATTAACTTGTACTAAGAAATATATTTTTTTGAGATAAAAATTCGGCAGCATCTTGTCTGTTTTTGGAATATTTCTATATATTCACCTATTAAAAAAATAGTTTATAGCACTTCTATAAGCATATTATCACAACATCCCATTTAAATGGCGCCTCATGTGCCATGTTATCATCAACAGCCAACAATCACAAGCTATCTTAAGTATAAAATAGAACCTCTAGCATAAAAAATAAAAGGTTTTTGAAATCAAAGTTCATTGATATATTATCTCTAGCATATAAAATATGGTTACTTCGATATCATACACTTATATAAATAATAAACGAAACAAGCAAACCCAAGTGGGTCTCCATCCAACCTCCTCCCCCGAAACTACAATATTTCAAGCCAGTGATCCCACAACACATATCCAATATGAGTTCACTCCATTACAACTCCTTAATAATTTGGTGTATAGAGATAGATAGTATACCAGAACTTCAAAGACTTTTGTAGGCACCAGTACCGGCCCTATGATGCATCCGTGCATGCACTCACATGTTGTCCCATATGAAGTTCATAAGTTCTATACGGACCTCGTCAATCAAAGTGCTCTCGTAATGATCATCATTGTTAAACTGCAAGTATTTGTGAAATATGGAATGATTCATATATTAATAAATTTAACTTCAATGATTGCTGGTGACAATGAAAGTAGTAAAGCTTACTAAGGTGGCCGGATTGGTCCTAGCTAAAGACCATCTTCTAAAATTAGTAACAATTAACAGTCCAACAGTCCCAGAATGGATAATGATGATAAGTTCATGATAAATATTAGGACACTGGGAGGCTGGTGATAATTAGATTATCTCTGAGAGTGATCTAGTGAACCAAAAGCATTGAGATTAAAGAGTACCATCTTTCTTAAAATCATTCATTCTTTTTTTTTTTTTTTTTTTTTTTTTTTGAGAATTTCAATTCACAATAAGGGAGATGTTAAAAAGCCTTCAAAACAACAAACTTTATATCAAGAATATTCAGTGCATATCCAAATTTAATCAGAAAACATATTGTTTAGCAAAACCAGCAACTTCAATGAACACAAACCTCAGCCTTGTAGGCTCACAATCATCAAATAATTAAAATCAACACCTCCTCAAAGAGGTACTTCACTTCTCCTTCCATCAACAAGTATGGTTCCTGAACTCCTTACCAAAGTTTTTAAATAGAATCAATCTAGTAGCGGCAAAATCAATATACTATCCCCAAATTCATTGAAAGTTTGTATGTTTTCTAGTATGAAAAAGGTGAAATTCAATTGATATTTTGAAATGCCAAAATTATTAAAATTATGGTATGAAATTTCAAGAATCATAGAAAACCAAAACACAAGTAGGCTTAGCTTGTATTTAAGGCTACCCTTGCTTGAATCGTAATCCAACAAAACCCAAGACGAACATATGCATATCAAAGTAGATAAAAAATTGAACAATCCTAATCCCTCATCTTTAAACAAAAAATTCTCAAATTTTGACATTACATCTCTACCAATATCGAGTATGCAACATGCGCCTTATTTACAAAACCCCATCATCAAGTGTTATTCTTTTTCAATTTAACAGGATAGTACTTGATGCAATTCAAGCAATAGCTCAAAATAAAGACTACATGTGGGAATAAACATATATGTGTGTGTGTGTGTGTGTATAGAGAAAGGGAATTAGTGAAAAAAAAATTAAAAAAAAAAAAAAACAAAAACAAAAACAATATGCAAGAGATGACCTGAAGAGAAATTAGCGATTGAGATTGGCAACTTCGATTCAGATGACTTCCAAATTGCGAAACCCCGATAAAGCTAAGTCCTTTAGCAATTCACAGCCCAATCCACCAGCCCCTACCACCAACACCTTTGCGTACTTCTGAAGGTCATCTCTTAACTACAACAAAAACACCATAGAAGAGGAGATCGTTAAATCTAAGTGTTTAAGAGACAGAGAGAGCTTAAGAAGAGCGTGAGACTGTGCAGAATATAGATCTCAGGCTCAGCTTGAGATTTAAAGGCCATGAGTTGAGTTCCACAGTGCTGATCGACCAGCGGCAGTGATCGAGATGTTTGAGATCGAGATGAACTAGATCGATTAGCTACGAGAATGGGCTGTGTGAGTTTGTGCAGATCGTAAAGAAGCTAGAACATGGATCACAAAGTCGAGATCTGCGTGAGCTTGTGTAGATTAGCTTGAGAAAAAGGCACATGCAGTTTGCACGATTTAGGGTTTCCAAGCAGATAAAAGGGACGAGCTATAGAGAGAGATGGAGGTCTATTTGGAGGAGGCGCAGGTTTGCTTCTAGCATTTCCGGTTGGCCGTTGGAGTGAGAGGGACTGAGCTTATGGTCAGAGATGAGAGTCGCCGGATGGCATGTGAGAGAAAGGGACTGTGGAGCAGCAGCAGTAAGAGGGAGGGACGATTGGCTTGAGGGGTTAGGGTTTTGACTGAGTGAGAGGGAGTGCGCGAGGTTGGGGGCTTTAGGGTTTCAGTATAGATAGAGGAAAATGAAAAGCTAGAGGGAAACTTTCCTAAAGTGTTGCTAATACTAGGTTTATGGAGACACTTTAATAAAAGTGTTGCGAAACATGATCTAATAGGGACACTTTCTAAAAAGTGTTGCATTAAGTAACTATTGGGGACACTTAACACAAGTGTCCTTCATGTGCAAAAAGAAAGTGTCCCCTTTGACAGTTTTTCAGTAGTGTTAAACAAGTATATTCCATGTATCCATTTGACAAGTTAACAATCCATAGGGTTCTCAAATATTTGTAAGGAACAACATTCTCAACTATGTTTAACATCCATATAGTTCTCAAAACAGTTGTAAAACAGACACATTATTATTAACAGTAAAAGGCTACTTATCCCTACCTTAATGCAACGGTGTTTCCAACCCTTTGCGGCTCCCAGAGCCTCCCAAATGTAATGCTCACGCACCAATGCAAGTGGTCCTCCAAAGGACCTTTCGAATTGAGAATAACAAGCAAACAATACGAAAGACACACTCAAATAATGTATAAAGGATCCTAAATCCCTAAAAGTCAAACAAGCCTTAAAACTAAGCATATTCGAGCTTAAGAGCCAAAAGCCCCAAAATGATAACTTAAAGATTTTCAAAGCATATTCCCTAGAACGATTTGGCATTGCATGCCAAATCCCATGGCTAAAAGCCAAGATGTTTTTGGAAACAAACCTTAGAAAACCAAGGATTAAACAAGCTTTTTGTGCATATAAAGTATGTCAAAAACGGAGATCGTATGAGAAAGATATGAAGAAAAGAAGATGAAAGAAAGAAAATCAAGAGGCAAAACCCATTACCGGTAATGCCACTGGCCATTACCGGTAATGGCCTTCTCCAATACTGGCCAATACCGGAAATAAACAAGCGGTACCAGTACCACTCATTCTAGCAGCACATATTCGAGTAAAACCGCACCAAAATGCCATCAATCCTCTTAGATCTCACCCAAAACTAAAAATCAAACTTTTAAACCATGAATACAACTTCAACCAACCTCAAATGACTTAAATCTATCAATCTCAACTCAAAATAAGAATCAAAAGCAAGAATCCACCACAATTATTAATCAAACCCATTTTAAAACCTATAATTGTGCAAAACCCAAAACAGTCTGCATACATGCTTCAGAGGTTTCAAACCTTAATAACATATCACCCACAAGCATGGATCCATGATTAAATACACTTTAGATATCAAAATACAAGTTCGTGAACAAGGATTCAAACCCAAAGCCTCCCAAAACCGAGAATGAGAAGAGAAAAGAAGAAGGGAGATGGTTATACAAGTGAGAACTTACCTCTTTAATGGAGAAGATGAGGAAATCCGGCGATAATTCCTGCAAGTTCAATGACAGCTCCTCCCCTTCATGGCTACTCTCTCTCTCTCGACCCCTTGGCTTGTACGAAATGAAAAATGAAGAGAAAGGGGGGGCTGACTTGGGTTTTAACTAAGATAAAGAGGGGTCTTCTTTGGCATTTTGCAAAAATTTGTAAAACCAAAACTTTCTTATTTATAAAGGTACTCCAATTTTCTATAAAATATGAAATGAGCATTTTATTTAATTGCAAATCACCCCAAATTTTAATGATAACACATAAAATATGCTTCTAAAAATTTTTGGGTTATCACAAGGTTAAAGAAAGAATTGACAATATCATTCAATTTACCATAAACCTCAGAAAATGTTTTATGTTCTTACATCTTAATTCTCTCAAAACTAGAAGTGAGAATTTGGAGCCTAGAATTCCTCACTTGGCGAGTACCTTCATGGGTTACTTGTAAGATATCCCATGCTTCTTTCGAAGTAGTGTAATTCATAATCCTATGGTACTCTGACCCAAATACACCATTAAAAATGGCATATAGCCCTTTATTATTCCAACTACTTCTTTCTGGGTCATTTTTGTCCTATTCCTCGAGGGATTTGGAAGAGGTAACACCATATTTGGTGATAGTAGGGGGACTCCAACCGATTTGAACAGTCAACCAAATCCTATTATCTAGGGATTTCAAAAAAATCATCAGCTTACACTTCCAATAAGGGTAGTTTAAGCTTTCAAATAATGGGGGTCTAATATTCGAACCTTCTTCTTTCAAAAGATCCATATCCTCGAATATGCCGGATCAAACTCAGGCTATTAAACAAAAAGAATAAACCATAGCTTTGATGCCAATTGAAATTTAGAGGATGTGAGTCTCTTGAAATTAGGGTTACTTAGAATTACCTAAATAGACTTAACCAATTAACCCTAATTAATATATGTGTTCAATTATCAACAATATGTAGCGGAAAAGTAAAGTAGCGATAAGATCAAAAAGATTTAACGAGGAAAACCCAACAATGTAAAAAAAAAACCTCAAGAAGAATGGAAGCACTATGAAAAAGACAACTTACAAGACTCCGACACTACAACCCAATCTTGAGTCCACAAGCCAAGTAGTTCATGCCATCTTTAAGCTTCTTCTCGAATGAGTCCATGAACGATCATAGTCTTCACTTCGTACCGAGCTCCACGATACATCTTCACAACCCATAATATACCAACAGTACCTCACACTGTAACTGACGGCAACCACTGATTGTATCGCAATCATGCTTGCAAAATTTGGTTTTACTATACTTCTTATATAAATAGTTGCGTAAAAATATCTCGTTTTGTATAAAATCTGTGCAATTTGGTTAAATTCCCTTTTTCGAGAAATCTGTGCAGATTAAATATATTCGAAGTCGTCTACCATAAAGCCTTGATTATCGTCATATATGAAGCATGTCTCGAAGGATCAGCGATGGCCAAATAAAGTGCGAAAGCCTGCAAGGGATTTTCTGCACATTCAATTCATTAAGCCAAGCTTGCTATCGATAGCCAAGTATCGCTATCGATAGTACCTCTATCGATAGCGACACTTCACTATTGATAGACCCTAGGCGGCTGAGGGCTCTCTTAGATATTTTGAGATATTTCAAGGGCATTTTCGTCTTTTGCTTTTCCATTCTATATATACACGTGCAAAGGCGACTTAAAGAGGGTTCAAGACTTTTGCTCTGAATCATTACTCTGCTATTTTTAATAGACTTCATGTTACAGTTTAATTCTGCGTTTTATTCGGTCATTTACTTTTTCAGCAATTTCTACTTTTCTGCAATTTTTCCTTTAATGCCTGGCTCAATTCTCACTTGGGGATTGTTCTTTACTTTTACAGTCTTTACTTTCAGTACTTTAATTTCTGCAATTTTCCCTTTTTATGCATGGCTCAATTCTCACTTGAGAATTGTTCTTTACTTTCACTGTCCTTTTCTTTATTTACTTAAGTCCTTTTCTTTATTTATTTCTGCCATTTTCTTTATTTATTTCAGTCACCTTTTCTTTATTTATTTTAGCCCTTTTCTTTATTTATTTCAGTCATTTACTTACTGCTTTTATTTTACTTTTTCCATCCCGTGAACCCTTAGAGCTTGTCATGGATAAAGGATATTCTCCTCCATTGATGTGTAGCTAATACTCCAAGCTTGGGTGAGGATGAAGTTGGATTCTTTATGCGATTCTATTTTATAAACATCCCTTTATTTGTATTATGTGATTGCATAGTTGTGAAGGTTTTACCGCACACTATCGCTAAATAATATCATATAATTGTACATCTGTGATTGCAATTATATAATTATGCAATGGTGCTTATTGGTATGAATACAAACCAGCATGCTTTATCCCCATTTAAGGTGGATAGCGATATTCCATTCTTTTCAAGGATAAACCTGCCGGTCCTGTATTCATAATCTTTTTGGGACTTCCTTCTTGTAGTTGGAAGAACCACCATACATAATTACTATATTGAGGATTTTATAATATAAATTGTATAATTGATATTCAATGGGCTTCTCACCCAAGTTCCGCTCATTCCACCAAAGTAATCTCGTTTTTAATCAGCTTTATTAAAATACTGCATTTTCGCTTCGACCCAATCGGAGCACTTTTCACCAACAAGTTAATTTGACATTATTCTTTCAACTTAATTAATTCTAATAGTCTTTTATTATAAACCTGCATTTTCCCAGTGGTTCGACACCCGTGCTCACCAGTCGCAATTGAATTGAGATTAGCAAACACGCGGTTTATAAATTAATTAATCTTGATCACTAACAAGGAATAATCTCCCTTGTTCTCTGAGTCGATCAAATTTTGGCACCGTTGCTGGGGGGTCGGCCATGTGGAAAGAATCCTCACTCAATGCTTCAAATAATGCCCACATCTCATCCTCACCTTTACTCAAAATAGCTCCCCCACATGCAGATTTCACAGTCTGCGTGTCACCCTCAGTTAAACCTCTCACGAAAGACTCTATGATTTGCCACTTAGGTACATCATGATGGGAGCATAATCTAAGAAGTTCTTTCATTCTCTCCCAGGCTTCATGAAAAGATTCTTGTTCATGTTGGACGAAGTTTGTTATACCTCGTCGCATCTGGTGAGTTTTACCAACAGAGTAAAATCTAGACAGGAACAATTTCTGAAGCTGTTCCCAAGTAGTGATAGGGACAGGGGTTTGGAGAGTACAAAGCCAGTGTTTGGCCTTATCTTTTAAGGAAAACGGGAATAAAAACAATTTCAGGGATTCTGGATGGAAACCCTGAATTCTAATGGTTGAACAGATCCCTAAGAATTCCTGCAAATGGTCGTATGGGTTCTCTCTATCTAACCCATAAAACGTAGGAAGCATCTGAATGGTAGCATGCTTAATCTCATCTCTCATAGATGAGATTCTCGATGTGTGGAATTTGGATACAGGAGGGTGGATTAAAACTATTGGGCATGAAGTGATCCCTAAGAGTTTTAAGACCTTGTGGGGCTTGAATATTAGCTGCAGGTAACATTACAGTGTGTGCAGATGATTCAGCCATATCAAAATGATGCAAAGGTACGGACTCACTGGACTGTCTTTGAGAAGCTTTAGCAGCTCTCAGAGTTCTTTCTAATTCAGAGTCTATAGGAATTACGTTTAATGACAACGACCTTCTACCCCGCATAAAATGAGGTCTCCACATAAAATCAAGGAATTAATAAGCAAGAAGTGAACAGTTAATCTTTAGCTTTTAATTGTTATTTTAAGCGCGCGGGAGTGAAGCTCCCAATTCCTAATTTCAGCAACCTGTAGTTAGAGGAAGAAGAAAAATGAATAATAAATAATAATTATAATATATATGTATATAAACAGTATAAAGAATATATCTTAAGTAATATTAACAATATTAATAATTACGACTTAAATTAAATCCAAATATTCTTTTTAAATAAACCGTAATTTCCCCGGCAACGGCGCCAAAATTTGATCGACTCAGAGAACAAGGGAGATTATTCCTTCTTAGTGATCAAGATTAATTAATTTATAAACCGCGTGTTTGCTAATCTCAATTCAATTGTGACTGGTGAGCACGGGTGTCGAACCACTGGGAAAATGCAGGTTTATAATAAAAGACTATTAGAATTCAGGGTTTCCATCCAGAATCCCTAAAATTGTTTCTATTCCCGTTTTCCTTAAAAGATAAGGCCAAACACTGGCTTTGTACTCTCCAAACCCCTGTCCCTATCACTACTTGGGAACAGCTTCAGAAATTGTTCATGTCTAGATTTTACTCTGTTGGTAAAACTCACCAGATGCGACGAGGTATAACAAACTTCGTCCAACATGAACAATAATCTTTTCATGAAGCCTGGGAGAGAATGAAAGAACTTCTTAGATTATGCCCCTATCATGATGTACCTAAGTGGCAAATCATAGAGTCTTTCGTGAGAGGTTTAACTGAGAGTGACACGCAGACAGTGAAATCTGCATGTGGGGGAGCTATTTTGAGTAAAGGTAAGGATGAGATGTGGGCATTATTTGAAGCATTGAGTGAGGATTCTTTCCACATGGCCTCGATGTCTTTAGGTAACCGTGATGATGCGTTAGTGAAGAAAACACCTCCCAAAAAGGGCGGTATTTATGATGTGGATTTCCAAGTTCTGGCAAACAAACAAGTTGAGACTCTGTCTCAGAAACTTGACCAATTAATAGCGGCACAAGGGCAGCCTTCAAAAGCCCATGTGAAACCTGTCAACTTGGTGTGCAATATTTGCGCTGACCTAGCTCACGAGACTCCATATTGTCCTATGGCAGGACAGTATCCAGAGTTTGTCCAAGAGCAGGTTAATGCTGCTCAAGGATATGCACCACCTAGGAATGACCCTTATTCCAATACTTACAATCCTGGGTGGAAGACTCACCCAAATTTCCAGTGGTCTAGTCAGCCTAGAGGATCCAATCCTAGTCAGCCTGCGAGACCCATATATAGCAGTAATCCTGCTGTTGTTCAACCCTATAGACCACCACTGATGCAACCTCAGTACCCAAGTTATGGTGCTCCTCAAGCACCTTCACCCCAATATCAGAGTCAAGCTGTGACTCAACCACCACCACAACCTCAAAGAACGCCTGGTTTTGAGGAACAAGTCCTAGCTACCCTGAAAAGTCTAGAGGCTTCAGCACAACTCACTCATTCCCATTCCCAATCTATTTCCAAGTTAGAAACCCAAATGGGTCAACTAGCGGCTTCATTTAGTCGCAGAGAGGAAGGGAAATTCCCGAGTCAGGCTGTTGCCAATCCCAAGGGAGCTTTTGTAGCTGAGAGTTCTACTTCTCAGAACCCACAATGTAATGAGGATGTTAAGGCTGTTACAGTCTTGAGAAGTGGGAAAGTGGTAGACAATAGAGTTGGGGAGAAAGAGAGAGAAAAAAATAAAGAGCCTGCAATAGAGATAGAGTCTGAAGCTTCGAGGGATAACTTTCCCGCAGCATTAGACGATCCGTTGGCATCTTATGTGCCAAAAGCCCCATTCCTATCTGCGCTGATTGCGCCTGAGAGGAGAGCGAAGAAAGGGGCTAGCATGTCAGATATGTTAGAGATGTTTAAAAGTGTTCATATCAATCTACCTCTATTAGATGCCATTAAACAGATTCCTTCATATGCTAAATTTTTGAAGGAAATGTGCACACAACAACGCAAGGAGCGCGTTCATCTGTCTAAAACCATAACTCCTGTTGACATAGCAAGTGCTGTGTGTCAATTCCAAGCTCCGATAAAAAGAAAAGATCCTGGAACGCCAACTATACCTTGCTTCTTAGGAAGTCATTTCATTGATAGAGCGTTAGTTGATTTCAGCGCGAGTGTGAATATTCTTTCATATTCAGTTTACGCCAAAATGGAGCTTGGGACACTCCAAACCACACCTACGATCCTCCAATTTGCATATAGGTCCACTAAGGTACCTAGAGGGATACTGCAGGATGTTTTGGTAAAGATAGATTCGTTTGTCTTTCCTGCAGATTTTATCATCTTAGATATGGAGCCCGTTGATATTACTAGGCCTCAAATCCCTGTTATAATAGGACGACCTCTTTTGGAAACTGCTAATGCAGTCCTTCACTGTAGGACTGGCATAATGAAGGTGTCTTTTGGAAACATGAAAACAAGGCTGCAGGTTTATAGTGCAGCTAATCAACCTCATAACTTTGAGGATTGTTCTTTTGTAGATATCATTGATAAAGTGGTAGAGGAAGCTACACCTTATCTTCTGTCCAAGGACCCGTTAGAAACTTGTCTTAATTACTTTGGGTTCGAGGACCATGATCTGGAGCATTCATTCATGGAGGTGAATCTTGTCTTAGATTCTACCTCCTCTGTAGAAAAATTTCCTTGGAGACCTATGGTTGAGCCACTTCCGTCTATTGCCAGTGTCCCTTCCCCTACGTCTTTTGAGTCTCCGCCACAACTTGAGTTAAAGCCTCTGCCGGCTAATCTCAAGTATGCCTTTTTGGGTAGTAGTGACACCTTGCCTGTCATAATATCATCTTCATTGAATCTAGAACAGGAAGGTAAGCTGTTATCTGTTTTGAAAGAGCACAAATTAGCCATAGGGTGGTCGGTCGCTGATTTAAAGGGTATAGACCCGTCAATCTGCCAGCACCGTATCCATCTTGAGGAAGGTGCAAATCCTTCTAGAGATGCCCAACGTAAGTTAAACCCGAATATGAAAGAGGTAGTTAAAAAGGAAGTTTTAAAGTTGTTGGATGTGGGTATCATTTACCCAATTTCTGATAGTGAGTGGGTTTCCCCTACTCAATTGGTTCCTAAGAAGTCTGGGATTACAGTGATAGCAAATGAGGAGGGTATTCTAGTCCCTACAAGAGCTACCACTGGTTGGAGAGTCTGTATAGACTATAGAAAGTTAAATTCCAAGACTAGGAAAGACCACTTACCACTGCCTTACATTGACCAAATTTTAGAGAGGTTATCTGGGCAGAGTTTCTATTGCTTCTTAGATGGCTATTCAGGGTATAACCAAATAGCGGTTTACCCCGAGGATCAGGAGAAAACAACATTTACCTGTCCATTCGGGACATTTGCATTTAGGCGTATGTCTTTTGGCCTATGTAATGCCCCGAGCACGTTCCAAAGATGTATGATTTCTATCTTTTCTGACATGATAGGAGAATATTTGGAAGTGTTTATGGATGATTTTTCTGTTTTCGGTCATTCTTTTGATGAATGCCTGTCTAATCTCTCAAAAGTGCTTAAGAGATGTTGTGAGACTAATCTTGTTCTTAGTTGGGAGAAAAGCCATTTCATGGTTCGTGAGGTCATCGTGCTTGGGCATATAGTATCTAGTAGGGGGATAGAGGTTGATAAGGCTAAGGTTGACTTAATTGCAAAATTACCTCCTCCCACTACTGTTAGGCAAATCCGGTCCTTCCTTGGACATGCAGGGTTTTACAGGCGTTTTATTAAAGACTTTAGCAAAATAGCGAAACCAATGTGTAATCTGCTTGCTAAAGATGTAGAGTTTGACTTTGATAAAGCCTGTCTAGAGTCCTTCAATAAGTTGCATTTAATGTTGACCTCGGCACCTATCATGCGAGCTCCCGATTGGTCACTTCCTTTCGAGCTAATGTGTGATGCCTCCGATTATGCTGTGGGGGCAGTGTTGGGTCAGAGGGTAGATAAGGCCCCTTATGTTATATACTATGCAAGCAAAACCTTGAATGAAGCTCAGTTAAATTACAATACGACTGAGAAAGAAATGCTTACAGTAGTTTTTGCGCTGGATAAATTCCGATCCTATCTATGGGGATCGAAGACTATTGTGTACTCAGATCATGCCGCCTTGCGGTACCTACTCTCTAAAAAAGAGACGAAGCCTAAACTGATTAGGTGGATTCTCTTATTACAAGAATTTGACTTTGAGATCAGGGATAAAAAGGGATCTGAGAATGTCGTTGCTGACCACCTCTCTAGGATAGTAGTAGAAGAAGAGAGTGACCCCACGCCTATTAGGGATTCTTTCCCTGATGAGCAGCTTTTTGCCGTCACTTATTCTACTTTACCTTGGTATGTTCATATAGTGAATTATCATGCCACAGGCCTTGTACCATCTCTTTGGTCGAAACAGGAAAAGGATCGGTTCTTTTCTCAGATAAAATTTTATTATTGGGAAGATCCTCTCCTGTTTAAGTACTGTGCTGACCAGGTTATACATAGGTGTATTCCGGAAGGTGAGATGCAAGACGTTTTGAAGTTCTTCCACACTTTAGCTTGTGGAGGACACTTTAGAGGGAAAAAGACTACCGCTAAGGTCTTGCAGTGTGGGTTCTACTGGCCCACTTTATTCAAAGATGCATTGGACTTCTGTAAGTCCTGCCAGAATTGCCAGAGAATGGGTTCTATGTCTAGAAGGGATATAATGCCTCTTAACCCTATTTTAATCGTCGAAATTTTTGATGTTTGGGGCATCGACTTCATGGGACCTTTTCCTATTTCGCATGGGTTCGAATACATCCTAGTGGCTGTAGATTACGTGTCTAAATGGGTGGAAGCAGTAGCCACTAGGACCAATGACCACAAGGTGGTGCTGAAATTCCTTCAAGAGAACATTTTCTCTAGGTTTGGGTTTCCAAGGGCCATCATCAGTGATGGAGGGTCACATTTTAATAATAGACCCTTTGCAACGCTCGTAGCTAAATATTCTATCACTCACAAGGTTGCAACCCCATATCATCCTCAGACTAGCGGGCAAGTGGAGGTTTCGAATAGGGAAATTAAGCATATCCTCAAAAAAACTGTCAGGCCTGATCGTAAGGATTGGTCATTGCGCCTAACTGACGCATTGTGGGCCTATAGGACTGCATTTAAAACCCCTATTGGTATGTCTCCATACCGTTTAGTCTATGGAAAACCTTGTCATCTCCCTGTCGAGCTAGAACATAAAGCACTCTGGGCCATTAGGAAATTTAATTTTGAAATGAAGGAAGCGGGTTCTCACCGCAAGCTTCAATTAAATGAGCTCGAAGAGATTAGGAATGAGGCTTACGAGAGTTCTAAAATCTCTAAAGCCAAAATGAAAGAGTTTCATGACAGACACATCAATAGAAAATCATTTGAACCAAATCAGAAGGTGTGGTTGTTTAACTCCAAATTGAGGCTATTTCCTGGTAAGCTTAGATCTCGCTGGGATGGACCCTTTGTGGTGACTAGGGTTACTCCTCACGGTGCTGTTGAAATTCGAAATCCTCGAACTAGTTTGTCCTTCTCTGTGAATGGACAAAGGCTTAAGCCGTTTATTGAGGGTATAACCGATAGTGAGGGCATTAAGGATGGTTTGGTAATTGAGTCTGTCAGTTTGGAAGACCCAACCTATCAATTTGACTAAAGTGGAATTTCACGTCTGGCTAAAGACGTTAAACTTAGTCCCCCCCACCCTTTCCCCTTGTTCTTACACACTCGTCTCGTCGTGACATTCTTTCCACATTGAGGACAATGTCTACTTCTAGTTGGGGAGGGTTGTATATTTTCTTTTATACTTTGATTTATTCATTCATTTAAATTGTATATTTTCTTTTATACTTTGATTTATTCATTCATTTAAATTGTTGCATATACAATGATTCATTATTTCTAATTCTTTGTACATATTACCATCAGTTTGTACAGTTATTAAGTATAATAATTTTGATAAATAAATACTTTGTAAACTGTAAGATTTAGTCAATCATTTATATCATATCTAGTTGTCAATTTTCGATACATTTAATGTAACTTTACTGTGATTAGCCTGTATTCAACTCTTACACATGCACGAACTTGGTTTAATCTTATATTGTTGCAATTGGAATATCTGGTAAAATCCTGTTATAAAGTGGAGACTGGAGACAAATAAAGCAAATTTTGAACCATTCGATCATTTTTGGGACTCAAATATTCATCATTTCAGTTCAGTCATTGGTTAATTGCTTTCCTGTTATATCTTGCATAAATGTTCAATTCATGCATGTTAGAATGCAAATACCTTGCTAATCAGTTGAGAATATTGTGCAAATTTTTGAAAAATGATTTAAGGCCATTTTTTCGAGTCTGTGCCGTGTATATTTCTTTTTAGAGTTTAGGACCCCCCGTAGTACCCTAATTTGAGCCTAAAAGTTGCCAAATTTTTCGATAACTTAGCAGCCATGGGTATTGAGGTGTCACTTGTACAGTTATTGGTATTTATTGTCAAGTTTTATTATATTTAAATAAAAAATTTAAGCCAAATTAAAAAATTCAATTTTCCAAATTCGCTATCGATAGACTTCATGTCTATCGATAGATTGTTAAAGTTCAAAAAAATAAAAAACCAAATTGGGCGGCAGAGGAGGCTGGCTATCGATAGCGGGGTCTCGCTATCGATAGAGATCTTGTAACTTGCCTTTTTAACCCTCTTCTCCGACCAACTCTTGCCATTCTCACCTTAAAACTCATCGGAATCCGCCATTGCCACCGCGTCCCTTAGCCTTCAAGCTCCTTTTCCGACCACCTCAGGCCTCCATTTCATGCAAACTGATATTCGTTGCGATCCTCGCGACATTTAGCACATTTCTGACCGATCAGAATTTGCGTTTGCTTCATTTCATTCGGTCGCTTTTTTTCACTTGAGTCGCATTTCGGCGAGGGTAGGCCATCCGGCGACTTTTTCATCTTCCACACTTCGTAAGGTTCTGTTCCTTTTGAATTTGAATTTTCTTTATTGGCTTAGTTTTGTTTAAATTTGTAAAATTTGATACGTTACGTTAGAATTTAGAAGTTAAACATGCTACTTTATTAAAACTGTAAGTTAGTATTAGGTGCATTGCCAGTAGTTCTTAGGCAGTTCTTTTTTAATGATGTTATGCACTGTTTTGATTTGTGGTAAGCCTGGACGTTAGGCTATTGAGCCATGCATGCTACTGTTGCGTACATGCATGCTACTGTTGGGAGTGTTGGATGCTCTGTTGAGTAATGCCTGGATGTTAGGCCGTGGCAGAATTGTGACTGAGTTCCGTTTTTAGTTAGAAAAAGTTGATTCCTTCTGCTGTGATTATCTACTGACTGTGGTTCTATTTATTGCTGTGGGTATATTCTGAAACTTCTGTACAGTGATATGGTGCGCCTAAAGACCACGAGCAAGCCCCGCGAGAAGGGCGTGGCTTTTTAGGAGCCAGTTCCACTTACTCAGAGGCCGCAGAGGTCTGCAGCTACAGGCCGGGGCAAGACCCAGCGCACAGCGCCAGATTCGTCGGACAGTTCTGAGTCCGATGTACCAGCAGCCCCCATTCAGAGACCGTCTTCGAGAGGTCAGTCGTCTGCTCAGCCGCCAGAGAGCGCGCCTCTATCCAGTTCACAGTATATGGAGGAGGACTTTTATGAGCATCCAGAGATAGGCGAGACTGGCGAGCCTCGCATGACTCGCGAGTTTGAGAGTTATGCGCAGACAGAGACTGGGTCGAAGAAATTACCGACGTGTCGAGCTCCGAAACCGTGGCCAGTGATCCTAGCAGCAAAGAATTTCAATGTAGAGCGTTATGTAGATCTGAAAGCCTTCAAATATGAAGGCTTACTTGTGGAGACTCTACATGACAGACACCTCAGCACCTGGCTGAGGAAGGACGCAGGATATATGGCCAGTGTGGTACGCCAGTTCTATACATCCGCACATATGGCAGAGGATCAGCCACAGATGCTTAGGGCCGAGGTTGGAGGCCGTATTATTGAGATCACACCGACGACATCGCTACCTACTTGGGATGCGAGCGTCCAGTATCTGCCGAGGTGGAGAGCAGTTATTTAGAGCTGACAGAGAGTCAGTGTGCAGATATGGTGTGTGTAGACCGCGAGCTGTTTGACGGATTGCATTTCACGACCGGGAACATGCACCCATCCTATGCAGCTATGAATAAGCTGCTGTATTGCAATCTGAGAGCGAGGGATACTGATTCACAGATCCCAGTGGAGTCTGTGCGGCTGCTGTTAGAGTTTCTGAGCGACCACGAGATGGACATCGCTTTACTGATTTTCAGCGAGATCAGCACATTCATTTTCACACAGCCGCGCAACAACATGCCGTACCCCCAGATGATTACAGCGTTTGCCTTGGGTGCGGGTGTTGAGTCTGACGAGCCGCTGCGGTGGGGTGAGGGTCCTATTACCCCCACTACGATAGCCAGGAGTATGGCAGCTCGACCGAAGAGGCCACGTACTGAGACCGCCGACCCATCAGAGCCTGCTCCTACTTCAGCTCCAGCTCCAGCTCCGACTTATGCTGCTCCTACTATGCCCGATACATCATCTGCCAGCTCTCAGGATTTGTTCCATCAGGTCCTAGAGGGACTAAGATCTGTGATGCATACTCAGCAGATACAGTCAGCACAGCTCGACAGGCAGTCCGCGCAGCTTGACAGACAGTCTGCTCAGATGGAGAGACACTCTGCACAGCTCCCGGTGATGTGGCGACGGATGGACGGCGAGCCGATTTCTGAGGCCGACCGCGCGTTATTTTATGAGCCACAGCTTACTGATAGAGATGACATCCCACCTGGGGATGATCAGTTATGAGATGAGGCCTAGTCCAGAATTTTTGGTTGTTCTTTTAAATACAGTTTCTTTTTGGTTAGAAATTTTAAGTTATTTCAGGGTTAGTATAGGGTATTTAGGATGGTTTAGGGTAGTCACCTTGAACATATTTTGAACCATCCTAATTTTGCAGTCTCAAATTCTTTTGTTACAAACCAAATACATTATAATCCTATAAAGACCTTTTTGATTTCAAAATTTTGTGCACTATTCTCTTGTGATTACTTGCTTATTTGAGTTTTATTTATGTATGAACTGCATTTATGCATATATATAACTTCAATATTTCATCTCTCATTGATCTATTTTAGAGCTTAATATATAAGTATCATACTTGTATATTTCCAATTGGGAACTCTGGGTTACTAACCTTTTTCAGAGCGATCATCTTTTGCGAGTGACCACTAGTGAGAATTTGAAGTTGAAACTTATTTAGGGTTAATTCTCGTACTCTTATTGCATTTATTTTGATTATATCAAGTTCTCCTTCACTACACGTTGAACACTTGCTAATTACCTGTTAAAGATAGCATTTCCAGTGTTTACAACTTTCAAATATATAATCGATATATCTGTAGGTGTAACTCTTGATGTATACATAGTATTGTTTATTCTTTAAAAATTCTTTATTATGATTATTTTATTCTTTCATGTTTGTGGGTATCATTTCTGCAAACCCTCACGAGACTACACTCGTACACTTAGGGTGACCTAGTGGTTTAAAAGGCTTGTTGCATATGCTAAATGCAATCGCGTTTCCCTGCGAAAGTGGCTTTTCAAATTCTAGTTTTAAATCTGCATCATGTTTAGTATAGCTATTTGCTAAGAGACTAGAAAAACCTAAGTTGGGGAGTGTGATTGTATCGCAATCATGCTTGCAAAATATGGTTTTACTATATTTCTTATATAAATAGTTGCGTAAAAATATCTCGTTTTGTATAAAATCTGTGCAATTTGGTTAAATTCCCTTTTTCGAGAAATCTGTGCAGATTAAATATATTCGAAATCGTCTACCATAAAGCCTTGATTATCGTCATATATGAAGCATGTCTCGAAGGATCAGCGATGGCCAAATAAAGTGCGAAAGCCTGCAAGGGATTTTCTGCACATTCAATTCATTAAGCCAAGCTTGCTATCGATAGCCAAGTATCGCTATCGATAGTACCTCTATCGATAGCGACACTTCGCTATCGATAGCGACACTTCGCTATCGATAGACCCTAGGCGGCTGAGGGCTCTCTTAGATATTTTGAGATATTTCAAGGGCATTTTCGTCTTTTGCTTTTCTATTCTATATATACAGGTGTAAATGCGACTTAAAGAGGGTTCAAGACTTTTGCTCTGAATCATTACTCTGTTATTTTTAATAGACTTCATGTTACAGTTTAATTCTGCGTTTTATTCGGTCATTTACTTTTTCAGCAATTTCTACTTTTCTGTAATTTTTCCTTTAATGCCTAGCTCAATTCTCACTTGAGGATTGTTCTTTACTTTTACAGTCTTTACTTTCAGTACTTTAATTTCTGCAATTTTCCCTTTTTATGCATGGCTCAATTCTCACTTGAGAATTGTTCTTTACTTTTACTGTCCTTTTCTTTATTTACTTAAGTCCTTTTCTTTATTTATTTCTGCCATTTTCTTTATTTATTTCAGTCACCTTTTCTTTATTTATTTCAGCCCTTTTCTTTATTTATTTCTGCCATTTTCTTTATTTATTTCAGTCATTTACTTACTGCTTTTATTTTACTTTTTCCATCCCGTGAACCCTTAGAGCTTGTCATGGATAAAGGATATTCTCCTCCATTGATGTGTAGCTAATACTCCAAGCTTGGGTGAGGATGAAGTTGGATTCTTTATGCGATTCTATTTTATAAACATCCCTTTATTTGTATTATGTGATTGCATAGTTGTGAAGGTTTTATCGCACACTATCGCTAAATATAATATCATATAATTGTACATCTGTGATTGCAATTATATAATTATGCAATGGTACTTATTGGTATGAATACAAACCAGCATGCTTTATCCCCATTTAAGGTGGATAGCGATATTCCATTCTTTTCAAGGATAAACCTGCCGGTCCTGTATTCATAATCTTTTTGGGACTTCCTTCTTGTAGTTGGAAGAACCACCATACATAATTACTATATTGAGGATTTTATAATATAAATTGTATAATTGATATTCAATGGGCTTCTCACCCAAGTTCCGCTCATTCCACCAAAGTAATCTCGTTTTTAATCAGCTTTATTAAAATACTGCATTTTCGCTTCAACCCAATTGGAGCACTTTTCACCAACAAGTTAATTTGACATTATTCTTTTAACTTAATTAATTCTAATAGTCTTTTATTATAAACCTGCATTTTCCCAGTGGTTCGACACCCGTGCTCACCAGTCGCAATTGAATTGAGATTAGCAAACACGCGGTTTATAAATTAATTAATCTTGATCACTAACAAGGAATAATCTCCCTTGTTCTCTGAGTCGATCAACCACCAGAATTGCGCTGGCTAAATCCAACCACCTTGGAGATCCACCAAGGCTAACATAATGGCGGGATTCAGTTCCTTGAATCCCTCTAAACAAAACCGAGTGTGGTTTACAACCTCTCTAAATCGAAGATAAAAAAGAGAATAAAAACATGCAACTAGAAGCTAAGCACCAGGAGAAGGTGTTGCATGCTATGTGTTGGCCCAAAGTATACTCTAGATGGGGGTGAATAGAGTATAGGCAAATAAAATTTTTTTCAAAAATGGGATACAAAGTTTTGAAATCAAAGAACTAGAATAATAAGAATGCAATATTGAATAACAACTCAAAACACAAATATCAAATAAAAAACTTGAAATAAAGAGATTGAGTTAGAATAGCAAACACAACGATTTAACGTGGTTCGGTCTCCGCTTAAGTACACGCCTCAAGATCTCCGTCTCGAGGATTAATCCAATATGCAACTCCTTCAAGGTGGAGAAACCTTTACACTTGCCTTCTTTCAAGGTGGAAGACAACTCACCCACAAGAGTTTTCACAAAACCCTTACAATCTCAATACAAGATGATTGAATAAAAAGATAATACAAAGAATGCTTCACCAAGCTGATTTGAAATGAATACAAGAGCACCAATAACTTCTCAAATGATCAATAAATAAAGCTCAAAGGATTTTTCAAAGTGAAGTGAGAGTAATGAATGCTTGAGAGTAATGGATATCAAGACAAAATAAGATAGATTAACTAAGTGGGCAATAAATGAGAGCCAAGCCACAATATATAATGAACTAGGGCCAAAATGGCCGTTTGAAATCTTTGGAGTCTGATTAGAAAAGATTAGGGTGGTTGGGGATCATTTAATGCTTGATTTGCTTTAAAGAGAAAGAGCCGTTTTGAAATTGCAGAACCAGTAGTTGACTAGGACAAGGTGATTAGTCGACTAACAAGGCATTTTTCAAATGACTTTTCATTCCCGGGCTCGATTAGTCGACTAGGCACTAAAGATTAGTCGACTAGCTAAGCTAAAACAAGTTTGAAAATTTTCTGGGTTTGTTAGTCGACTAGTAACAAGGGTGTTAGTCGACTACCAACTTAAAATCACTTTAGGAAATTTTCTCCGGGATCGATTAGTCGACTAGAAGATGATCATTAGTCGACTAGCAATTTTGCAACTCAAACATGGCTTCTGACCTTCCATTAGTCGACTAGAAAACAATGGTTAGTCGACTATAAAACTATTAGTCGACTAGTCCAGGGTGTTTAGTCGACTAACTAAGAATTTCTCAAAATATTGCCTCTAGACTTATATTAGTCGACTAGGACTAAAGGGTTAGTCGACTAAGGAAATTGCATTATCAATAATTTGAAATTTCTAAGTCAAAATCAACATCAAACACTTGGACAAGTTAACTAAGTGTTCCAAAACATTTTTGGTCAATTTTGAAAGCATTTTCAAGCATGAATGCTAATGCACAATGAGATGTAAAAAGTTTTATTTTGAGCTTTGCAATATTGAGCATTGGAGAAATCTTACAAAAAGTTCCTAAACACTTTGGAGAGCAACTAGACTTCAAAATGCTTTGAGCAAGTCTTCAAGTTGATATTCAAGTAGAGAACTTCTTGAATGGCTTTATCTATGAGCTTTGAAACTTTATGAGCATTGAGCTTTAAATTCCATGAGCTTGAAAGACTAATGTGCGCATTGAATGCTTGAAGAATATTGATGAGAGCTCCAATATGAATCTATGGAGACACAAAACTCAACCACTTGTTAGAAGGAATGTATGGTTTAGTTATCATCAAAATAAGGTCAAAGACCTTAGGGCTAACACTATGGAGGCTAGGGTTTCTCAATTCTAGGTTAAAAATGAATCAATAATTCTTCACGCATCTAAACTAGGCTAAAACAACCCATTTATAACCATACTAAAGTTCCCTAGTTATGTAGGAGTTGGTATAGGTCAAAACCAATCAAAATCTACAAAAAATAGAGTTTTTCTTAAC
>JAESVK010065150.1:0-22111 GCA_017140935.1 Hamamelis virginiana
TCCCAATTTCAGGTAACTTACAATTGACCTGATGATTTTCAGCATTTAGAGAACCAGGTGATTTATGTTGTATCACATCCCTGATATTCTCTGATGACTCACAAAATGAAGGGTGATCCATCAAAACAACCATCTCCTGCTCCATTGAAACCTAAAGAACACACACACACACACATTAACCTAAAATGAAAAAAATTAATAGTGAAGGCATCAACAATTTACCAAAAAAGGATCATGCTACAAGACATCAACAAATCTTTTCATATGATTAATTTTAATAGCTAACCAACAAAAAAGGGCATTTCTAAAGAAAGAAAAAACACTTCTGGACATCCATACTTAAAGACCAATAATATTGTCAAGAACTAGATTTTCAATATGAAAGTTATTGCCAATCATATGTACATAGATCAAACAGTAAAGTTAAAACTAATTGTAATCCAAATATGCCCATGCAACACTAGAAATAGTAATCCTAAAAATTTTCAATACCAAACGTAAATGAAAAAAAGAAAGAAGAAGAAGAAGCAAATTGTGAAATAAATTAAAATGACTAGTATTTAGTCAATATATAGTTGACTTAGTATGATTTTATTTGTTTCCTTATTTGCTTAGGCACCGTTTGGATTTGTTTTTTATAAGTATTTATTTGCTTTTTAAAAAATTTTCTAAGAAATTTTGTATTGCAAATTTTTAGAAAAGCAAATAATTACTTATGAAAAACAAATCCAAACGGTGCCTTAGTTTCCTATATTTAGACTTTCCTTTTATTTGTTTTAGCTAGTCTATAATTCTAGGATTGTAATCATATTGTTTTCACGCTTGGAATAAGAGATTAAAGTTTCTTTTAAGATAATTCTCATGGTATCAGAGCCCTAGGTGTTAGAGCTATATACTAAAAGCCATGTTTTTATGTAATAGACTTTAGTATTTATTTATTAATAAATTATGATATTGCATTTTAAATGAGAATTTGTATGAGCTATGTTTGCATTATATTATCTTTTAATGTTATGCATGTGTGTCTTTTATTCTATATAGTAGATGATTTGGTGTGTAGAGTTTGGCTTACACACAGAAGATCAGATCATCAGTTATTCTAGAATATACATTGTTTTAAAAACCGGACCGTTCATCGAACTAGAAAAGTTACCGGGTTAAGGGTCAACCGGTTGAACCGCCGGGTTGAACCGTGACGTCATAAATATATTATTTATTTATTTATTTAATTATTTATTAGAATAAAAGCTATAAATGATTCAAAATATAATTTTTTTAAATGTTTGTACAATCAATTCATATATTTGAATTTATGTACAGTCATTACAAATATTGGGACTATTTTAATCATTTTAGCACATTAAAAAAAAATTTAAATTTAAAAAAACAAAAAATAAAAAATAAAATCGGGTTGACCGGTTTTTTGACCGGTTGAACAGGTTGAACCCCCGGGTTGAACGGTTTACTTGAAAAACGGGTTTTTGTGGGTTGAACCAGCCGGAGAGGGGACCGGTTCCCAGTCCAACCGGTTGAACCGGCCGGTCCGGTCCGGGTTTAATAACAATGAGAATATAAGCTTATTGTTCACATTCTGTGATGGAGTTGGACACACCATCGGTAAGATTGTAGCACAAGATTTCAATAAGTTTGTCTTGACTATGGGAATGGTCTAGCTCCGACTTCTTGTGCTAGTACACTTGTGTGTATTGAACAGGACCGTTTTGGGGTAATTATTTTATACTGACACATAAAATAATTAATACCTCATGGTTATTATGAATACTTATACTCTTAATCCCGAAATATTTAATAGACACACGCATTTATTATTAGTTATTTTGATTCATAAAGAGTGAGATCTTTATAGGTCAATAATCTCGATGAGTTGGATAACTGCATTAATTGTATGGTGAATATTAATTATTGACGGAATCCACTTCCTGGTACAGGGATTGATGATACCCCCTTGAGGATACTTATAAGTTTTGATTATGTCAAACCCTGCAAGTGGATTTTGTATCCGACATATCAAATAAGTTAAGTGGAAGGTCTCAAGGAGATTAACAGATGTTAATTAAATAAAATTGTCAGCAATTTAATTTAATCAACAGGTATCTATAATCTTAACGTGAGGAGATTAATAAGTATTTAATAACAAAGAGCTCGAAATTTAATTTCGAATAAGATAGGGAGTGCAATTATAATTCTTTAGTGGAATTAATTATAATTAATGTAAATAGGTTTTAATATTTACATTGGGAGCCCGAAACTTATTTGCCTTTAGGTCCCTACCGTAGCCTCTATAGATGTCATGTTTTCTCTAAACCCTAGAGGCAACTGTCCATCAAAGAGAGCACATAGAGAGCCACTCTCTCTTCACGTTCTGGCATTGGGGAATACGGTAGAAGGCTTGAAGGGATTGAGTAGAGTTATGCAGTTCGTGATTTTTGAGATCAATCCAGACAGATCTCAAGGTACGAATTCTTCTCTTTATGTTAATGGATTCGGATTTTTTTTGTGGCATAATCTATAAACACTATCACTAGTTCATGGGATTTCCGCTCCCAACACTAGGGCTAGAAAGTGGTTACAACCTGCATAAATAGGACCTATGGGTAAACACCTCCTTTAAATACGAGAAAAAAATTGAGTAAGCTGTAAGCAATTAAATTTGTGCACACGATTTGTTCTCAATCTCAATTTTAATGAACTTTATTAAAATATGGTATGTTATTCTCATGCATTGTGCGAGATACTTCTGGCTATTATATAAAACCTATGACATGGAAGTGGCAGGTTTCCTCCATAATTATTTTCTCTCAATTATTTTGATCCTACTATTAAAATGAGGTGACGCTATAATTTTGGTCCAAGTAAATAATTTCAGATTAAGAATTTTAAAACTGTTAAATTAAATCCAGATTAAACTTGCTTTTGCTGGACAGAATGATAAAAGAAACCATAAAAACAAAATCCTAGTATTTCAATTGTTGAATTGTAGAGAAAGAAAAATGCATCCTCTTACCTCGTCCCGTTGAGTGACTACGTTTTTGGAGATGTGTTTTTACTGTGTATGTGTTTTTAGTAAAAATAAACAGTAAAAATGCAGTAAAAATACTGAAAATGGACAGTAAAAATACTAAAATGGACAGTAAAAATATTAAAAAATACAATAAAAATACATTCAGGGGTAGTTATGCCATTTTGAAAATTATTTTTAAAAATTAGGACTTTTTGCATGAAACAAATCTTAATTAGGACCTTAAGTAGGCAAAAAATTTTAGGACTTTTTGCATTAGACTTTTATAGAACAGGACCTCTCACCAATTTCCTCTAAAATTTATTGAGTTAGCAATCGTGCTGAAGAAAATGTTATGATGGTGGTGGTAATGGTGATCGACCTTGAGATTTCAATAAGAGTTATATAAAATTAAATCCCAATCAAACTTGCTTTTGCCGGACAGAATGATAAAAGAAACCATAAAAACAAAAATCCTAGTATTTCAATTGTTGAATTGTAGAGAGAAAAATGCATCCTCTTACCTCGTCCCAAATCTCTTCAACAATTTCTCGTCTAGAAGGCTGAGTGCCTACGTGGATTCCGATCACTTCATCAGCCTTCTTCCTCTCGACCTTTCCTTCATTGCCCCCATCATCGGCAGTACCTCGTAACGAATTCATATAATTGTCTAAAGGTACCGATACCGGAAGTTTCGGACCTAAAGTTACAGGATCCAGCAAAGAGATATCGAAATCAAAAGGTAACTGAGCTATTAACGACGGGGTTACGTAAGCCGAGCTGGGTGAAACAAATTCAGGCTCGGGATTGGTATTGGGACCACTATTTAGATTGCTTAAGTAATCAGGGCTCGGATAGTTACTTTTAGGAAGGGAACCGTCTGGTTTTTCGGAGCCGAAAAGAGCCGCCATTATTTTTTCGGAACTAACTCCAGAGATTGCCTCAATATTTTGATAATTGGGTGAAAGAAAGTCGGAGTCGGAATTGGAACCAAAAGATAAGTGAATTAAGGGATTAGAGCTTGGAAGGTCTGCTGTTGAAACGGAACCTCCCGGGTTTTCCACCATTGTTAAGGTTGAAACTCGATTTTTTTTTCCACTTAGAATGATCCTGCAGATATTGGATTAACAGCGAGGAATCAACATAGATAAAGAGAGATTTGAAGGATGTTTTGTTTTTGAAGGCCTAAAAAGAGACGGAGTCCGCTTGTTTCCACTGGACACTGGTAGTAGCAAGAGACAAAATTATGGATTGTGGAACAAGTAAAATTGTGCCTATTGTAATTGCATTAACTTGAAAGGAAGGAGAGAAAAGAAAGAGGAAATACTGCAAGCTAGTACTCACTGGTTAGAGTGGAGTTGGTATTATATCGAGCAGCTTTTTGGAGCTTTGAGAGCCAAAGGTGCAGGCGATGAGTAAACTTTGTTTATAAAGACATAAACAGCCTTTCTTTCTTATGTCATGCCTTTCTTTCTTATGTCATGCTTGTCAAAAATCACAGTGATCAAACATGGTTGGTTTCTAAAAAAATCGATTATGAAAAATTTGTGATATTTTAAAAAACAAAAAAGTCATGTTTTCAAAGTTATATTTTTAAAAAACCAACTACAGAGGTATCTAATCCAATAATTAATTTTCCAAAATATGTTGTCCAAGTAGTTCAAAAAGAGATTACCCGATGCATGTTACATTACGTAGGTGCACATGATATTAACAATTCTGTGTTTATACATTCCAATATTAATGTATTATGAACACATATCTATGTGTCCATGTCTCTGTTCATATGTCCCCACTCTCAAGACCACTGACAATGAAAATTCAGGGGGTCGCGGGACTAAATCTTCAATGCTACTACAGTCTCTGGGATCATCACTCTAATTAGATAACTCAGGACCACCAATCTTCAATAGAAAATTCAGCCAGGTCGGGAGATCCAATCTTGGGCGATCTGGACCCCACATGGCCCACATATCTCCAAAGTTTATAATAATAACAAATTAAACAGTCAAAATGATGTGTTATACATGAAGAAAAAATAATGCTATATTCAACACCAATACCGTTCCTGCACGTACATGAAGCTAGAAATATTCCTTGATATTTATTTGTACTTGGCTCCAATCTTCTCTCTCTCCTCTCTCTCTTCCTCTCCCTGTATCTCACACAACTTGGTGTTAGAACGTCCTATCAGCTCTACTTCTCTACTTCTCTCTCTCTTCCTTTCTCTACCTTTCTCTCCTACTCTCTCTCTCTCTCTCCTACATTTTTTTTCTTCCTTTTTTTATTTATTTATTTTTTTAAATTTTTTTATGGTGTAGTGAAATCCGGTTCCGGCGTAGTGAAATTAGGGGTTCGGCATTGTAAAATATATTTTTGGCATAGTGAAATCAGGGGTCTGGCACAGTGAAATACATTTCCGGCACAGTGAAACGTGTTTCTGGCATAGTGAAGTGTGTTTCCGGCGTAGTGAAATCTGGGTTAGGATTGGAGGTAGGGTTGAAGGTCGTTTAGGGAAGGAAGAATATTTTTGTCCAATTCTTGCCAAAAGTCCTTTTGACATGAAAATTCTTTTTAGAGGAATTTTGACATTAAAATCTTCTACATGAGGATCTTTGGCCAATTCCCCCTTTATAAATATAGAGAGAGTTTTTTTTCTCATGAGGGCATTCTCACATAAGCTTATGTGAGACATGGCTTTTTAGCCAATATAGGATCGGTATTGTGAAAAACTGGCCATTGGATTGAATATTCTTTTTATGTATGCCATGCATGCCAAAATTTACAGTGATCTCACGGTCGGTTTTTAAAATATAGTCGGTGAAAAAGTATGACAATATCTAACGGTTATAGTTTTTGACAGTCTGTATATATTTTTTAAACTGACCGTTAGATCACTGTGACTTTTGGCATGCATGACATACATAAAAAGAATATATAATCTAACGGTCGATTTTTCAAACTTCCTGCTTACATTGGCTAAAAACTCATGTCCTCACATAAGGACAGGCTCATAAGAAAATTTCTATATATATATATATATATATATATATATATTCCACATCAAAGTAGTTTGAGATTTTCACGTTGAAAACCTAACTGGGGACGATTAATTTTGTGCTTAGTTAGCACCTCAACTCAAGTGACTAAAACCACACTTGGCTTCCAGCTTAATTTTTTTGGGGGGTTTTTTCTTTTTTCTTTCTCAAGAAGATATACATCAATATGGGAACCTCATCCCATAAAAAAAAGTGACACAAACCATTGAGCCAAAACTTATCTTCCATTTTGGCTTTGGGCCATGGTCTTTAAAAATATATTTTATTTCTTTTTTCTTTTAATATGCTCATAATTGTAAAGGTACGTACACACGCAAGGCCGGCCCTGAGATTTTGGATGCCCTAGGCGAGCTCCTAAAATGTTGCCCCTACTACATAATGACCTAAAAAAAAAAAAATGTGTGTAAAATTTTAGTTCTTTAACCTTAATTTCTCATAAGCTAAAACTTACAACAAACAATTTACAATGAGAGTTTTCAATAGGCTTACCCCAAGTCTTAAAAGACTAATTGTCCATCCCTATGGTGTAGTGTATGTCATCCTGTAACGATTTAGCGGTCGGGATTACTTTAATCTCTTAATGAGTTCTATAGCCCTTATAGATGGGATGTTAGTGTTACGGGAGCATCCTTAATAGACTCACCTATATAGGGTGGAAGTGAGGCCGCTTCCTATGAGAGTTGGGCTAATTCTCTAGAGCACTTATGAAAATTGGGATAAAGCACATGGCCATAACGTGATGGCTTTAGAAGCTTAAATGAGGACACTTTGAATAATATGTGTATGACGTAATTCCAGTATCCTCAAGCAGTCCGAGTTTCAAGGCTTAGTTCACTTTGACTCTAATACTAGATTTACCGAAATACTAAGTGAAGGTTTCAAGGCAGTGCCACCTTCATAATGCATATGGTTCTATCTTTGCCCAGAATTTTTTGTTTTAAAATTTTTTATTAAAATAAGTGGGGGATTGTTGGTATATTGTAATAAAAAAATAGTAAAACTTACCTATCTTCCCTTGTCCCACATTGGTTAGAGAAGAGAATAGAAAGTGGTTTATTAGCTCTCTTCTTCACTCATGCTTTGTGAAGGCTTAAAGAACTTGGCACCTCACGTTCACAAGAAAGGAAGAAGATTGAGGAGGTATGCGTTTTCAATATGAGCCGGCACATAGGTTACTCCTTGAGTTGAATGCCATGTTTAATTCTGCAGCACAATGTCACAGCCTTAGTCTTTTATAAAGCCAATCATGCGGCACTTAAGCTTCACACCACTTTTGTGAACCCTTAAGTAAGCCTTACACCCACCCAAGTGTGCAAGCACACAAGCAATCAAGAGAGCACAAGAGAGTTTGAGTGAATGAAAGAGAGCTTTGTATTATACAAGAGTGATTACAAGTGATTTTCTTGGATGGTTTGGCCAAATGGGGCCTCCCCATATTATAGGCTACAAAGAATATTCTAGACACTAACTCCACCTCCTCAAATGGAAGTTTCTAGGTTCCTATTGCACCTCCTTAAGTGGAATATTCTAGATACAAGAATGTAAAAGATAATACAAGAGAATTCTAGAACCTTCTAGGCTTATCTATAGTTCCCTAGCCTAGAGTTGTGTAGAACCGTGTAGAGCATTCTGGAGAATTCTAGAACCCATCCGTGACATCGTCCCTCGCCTAATCTGGCGACATTCTCATCGTGTCTTCTTCCTTGAACTTCTGTATGTGATCTTTGAATTTCCATAAGGATTCTTCAGCTTCCCATGTTGCCACCACTTCAGGCAGCCCCTTCCATCTCACAAAGTACTATTTATACCTTAGGACCCCTTTCATTCGAATCTCCCGCTCGGTGAGTATGCACTCAATGTCCTTATCACAGGATGTTGTGACAATAGGCGGTGCTCTTTGTGGCTCTCCTCTACTAGAATCATCCTTGTCTTCATGATAAGGTCTCAACATGACGTGAAAGACAGGATGTATCTTGAATTTCGGAGGTAACTCCAAGCGATATGAAGCCTTGCCCACCTTTTTTTCCACCGTGAAAGGTCCTTCATACCTTCTCATCAAGCCTTTGTGCATACCTCTGAACTTCTTGAACTGTTGAGAAAGCAGCTTAAGTGGGACAAAATCACCTGGTTGAAATTCCAATGGCCTCCTCTTCTTGTCAGCCTACTTCTTCATTCTCTTTGCCGCCTTCTCTAGATAAGCTCGGGCCAACTCGCGTTGTTCTTGCCAAGTCTTGGCCACTTTATATGCTGCTAGACTGCTTCCCGTGTAGCCACTTGCGACCGTACTAGGCATTAAGGGTTGTTGTCCCGTAGCTAACTCAAATGGATTATGGCCTGTAGACTCTGATTTCTGCAAGTTATAAGAGAATTGAGCATTATCCATCAACTTAGCCCAATCCTTTTGATTCACCCCCACGTAGTGTCTCAAGTATGTCTCCAACAGGCATTCCCTCTTTCTGTTTGTCCATCTGTCTGCCGGTGAAAGCTTGTAGAGAACTTTAGATTTGATCCCAACAACTTGAAGAGCTCCATCCAAAACTTCTTTGTGAATCGTAGATCTCTATCACTCACTATCGTGCGTAGAACTCCCCAATATTTTACAACATGTTTAAAGAGTAGGCGTGCCGCTTCTTCCGCTGTTCAATCCTTTGGTGTGGGAATGAAGGTAGCGTACTTGTTGAATCTGTCCACCACTACTATGATTGAACCACACCCCTCCGACTTAGGCAAAGCCACAATGAAGTCCATGGAGATGCTTTCCCATGGTCTCTTCGGTATAAGCAATGGCTCCAGCAATCCTCCAGGCTGCTTTTGTTCCACCTTATCTTGTTGACAAAGAAAACAAGTCCTTACATACATCTCGACATCATCTCGAAGTTGTGGCCAATAATAAGTGTTGCTTACCAAGGCCAATGTCCTGTGAGTCCCTGGATGTCCAGCCCATCTTAAGTCATGGCATTCCTTCATAATCTCCTTCCTCAAGTTTCCCCACTTTGGCACATAGATCATGTTCCCCACGGTGTAGATCAAGTCTCCCTCTAGCCAAAATCGCTGCGTTTTTCCTTCCTTAACAAGCTCCATGATGCTCTTGGCTAGTGGGTCATGATGCAGTCCCTCCTTTACTCGATCTAGGAGCGAGCTTTGTGGTCGGGTTATGGCTGCCAGCTCCGCCTTTCTACTTAGTGCGTCGGCCACCAAATTTGCCTTCCCAGGTTTGTACTCCAACACATAATCAAACTCAGCTAGGAAGTATTGCTACCTCGCTTGCTTGGGACTTAACTTCTTTTGAGATTGGAAGTAGCTAGTTGCGACGTTGTCGGTCTTTGCTACGAACTTTCCCCCAAGTAAGTAGTGTCTCCACATTCGTAAGCAATGCATAATAGCCATCATCTCTTTTTCTTGCACCGTATAGCGTCGCTCTGTGTCATTTGTGTCATTGAGCTTTCGACTCTTGTAAGTTATAGGGTATCCATCTTGCATAAGAACTCCACTAATGGCAAAGTCTGATGCGTCAGTGTGTAGCTCAAATGGTTTTCTCACATCCGGAAAACTTAGCACATGTTCCTCCATGATTGCCTTCTTGAGCTTCTCGAACGTATCTTGGCATTTGACATTCCACTCCCATGGTTTGCCCTTCTTTAGTAAATCTGTCAAGGGTGCCGCCTTCGCCGAGTATCCTTTTATGCCGATAATAATTTACAAGCCCCAAAAATGATCTCAACTCTGAGACCTTAGTAGGTAGATCCCACTCTTGTATCGCCTTCACCTTAGCCCCGTCCTTCATAAGCTTTCCACCCTTGATCATATGCCCCAAGAAGCTAACTTCCTCTTGGGCAAAGGAACATTTCTCATTCTTTACGTATAATTCATTCTCTCATAGCACTTGGAAGACCTCCCTTAGATGTTGCACATGCTCCTCCTGTTGGGGATATATACTAAAAGCCATGCTTTTATGTAATAGACATTGCTATTTATTTATTAATGAATTCTGATATTGCATTTTAAATGAGAATCTGTATGAGCTATGTTTGCATTATATTATCTTCTAATATTATGCATGTGTGTCTTTTATTCTACATAATAGATGATCTGGTGTGTAGAGTTCGGCTTACACACAGAAGATCAGATCATCAGTTCTTGTAGAATATAAGCTTATTGTTCATAATCTAGGATGGAATTGGGCACACCATCGGTAAGATTGTAGCACACGATTTCAGTAGGTCTGCCTTGACTACGTGGAATGGTTTAGTTCTAACTTCTTGTGCTAGTACACTTGTGTGTATTGAACGGGACAGTTTTGGGGTAATTATTTTGAATTTTTTTCCAAAATGACCTTTTAAAAAAATATATATACCAATCTGACCTCCATAAAAAATATATACCAGATTGACCCTCTGACCGGGTCAAAAGGCATAAACCGCTGTTAGAAACAGCGGTTATTTAAAAGATGCATAAACCGCTGTTTGAAACAACGGTTTTGAGAAAAAAAAAATGTAGAATCACATGCATACCCACCTATGCACATCCAAGATTAACTCAGACCACCCAGCAGTACCACAGCCACCCACATCATTCTTTTAACCCCACAATAATACCAAGCCTGAAAAAAAGAGTGTTTTAAGGGACAAAACCATGCCAGTCTTTTGAAGTGCTAGCCCACCATGGCTGATGTTTGTGTTGATGCCAGCTCCCGTTGGTCCTAAACTGGTGCCAATCCCTCCTAAAACTCCTATGGGCGTAGCCGAGTATAGAGTCGTGGTCGAGGGTGTGGTCACAGATGGGGTTGTAGTCGAGGGCGTTGTAGTTGAGGGTGTGGTTGGGGTTGTGGGTGTTGCAGTGGTGGGAGTTGTACTGGTGTGCCTGCAGCACTGAACCAAGAAGGCATTGTGGCTGAAACTTGGCATACTGTATATGGGTATCGAGATAGGCCTGAACTTTGTGTAGGGAATTAAATCCACAAAAGGAAAACAATAATAATAATAAAAATCACCCGCACAATACACAACAAAGAGTTACTGTTCACGAGCCTAAACAGCACAAAGGAATGCTCTAAATCTGATCTTTACTGTTCAGATTGTAAAACACTGAATCATGAATATGCCTATCAAATTTCAGTTCAATCGGACCATGAACTCCTGTCGAATGGAGTGCCTGAAGAAATATGGTCTATTGTTGTTCTCCCTTTCACGTGGAACAACTCTCTCCACTTTAATTTCCAATTCACTTCCTTCTGCACCTTACACACGCCACTATATATATGAATTAGAAGTGAGGTAACTTCCCAATAAAGAAAAGTGAGGTAACTTCCCAATAAGGGCAAGTCGGTTATATAATATATATATATATATATATATATATATATATAATCTGCATCATTACACTTCCCAATAAAGAAAATGCCGAAATTGGCGCTAAAACTGCATCACAAATTCAATGCACCGAAAAGCAGTCTCAAATTGGGTGGATTCCCAACACTTTGTTCATGGGAGAAAAAAAAATCACTTTCTGCGCATCATCACTTTATCCATGTGATTCTATTTTTTTTCCCTTATAAAATCGTTGTTTGAAACAGCGGTTCTATAATGATCCTCTCAATTCAGCAAACTTGCAGAGGAGGCCGAGAGTGTCACTAATGAACCGCTGTTTCAAACAGCGGTTTATGTATCTTTCAAAGAACCGCTGTTTCTAATAGCGGTTTATGCCTTTTGACCCAGTCAGAGGGTCAGTCTGGTATATATTTTTGGATGGAGGTCAGATTGGTATATATATTTTTTTAAAAGGTCATTTAAAAAAAAAACTCAATTATTTTATACTGACACATAAAATAATTAATACCTCATGGTTATTATGAATACTTATACTCTTAATCCCGAAATATTTAATAAACACATGCATTTATTGTTAGTTATTTTGATTCATAAAGAGTGAGATCTTTTTAGGTCAATAATCTTGATGAGTTGGATAACTGCATTAATTATATGGTGAATATTAATTATTGACGGAATCCACGTCATGGTATAGGGATTGATGATACCCCCTTGAGGATACTTATAAGTTTAGATTATGTCAAACCCTGCAGGTGGATTTTGTATCTGACATGTCAAATAAGTTAAGTGGAAGTTAACAGATGTTGATTAAATAAAATTGTCAGTAATTTAATTTAATCAATGGGTATTTGTAATCTTAACGTGGGGAGATTAATAAGTATTTAATAGCAAAGAGCTCGAAATTTAATTTCGAATAAGCTAGGGAGTGCAATTATAATTCTTCAGTGGAATGAATTATAATTAATGTAAATAGGTTTTAATATTTACATTAGGAGCCCGAAACTTATTTGCCTTTAGGTCCCTACCGTAGCCTATAAATATGCCATGTTGGGCAGCCACTAGGTTAAGACGAAATATTTTCTCTAAACCATAGAGGCAGCCGTCCATCAAAGAGAGCACATAGAGAGCCACTCTCTCTTCACGTTCTGGCATTGGGGATGAAAGAATACGACATGGAAACGCAGCGGAAAGTATAGATTTAAATTTTTCCCATTGTATTCATCCAAGAATCGAACTCTAACGATGAATAGAATCAAACTTTAATTAAAGACATTAAAATAAAGCTTACTTGATATGTTCCTTTGCAATGCTATCTCACTTTGATGATCGTCCTCGCTCAAACCTCGAGCCCCAAAAGTATGGCGGCCTCCAATGAGAGTCCACACGAACACAAGAGTTGATGAACCTCCTTGATCTTTCAACACTTTGAAAAAGCAAGCATGGAGAGGGAGAGAGAGAGTGGCGGCACTATAGAGAGAGAGAGCTTTTGGTAGAATGACTTATCTCACTATTAGGGTTCCCTCTCTCTTAAATAGACTTCTCCTCTTTTAGGGTGTTTGGTTACTAGTGCTAGCATGACCATTAACCCCATTTAGGTTACTAACACTCTTGAATTAGATATCCTTTTGACTCTTAATTAATTAACCATTAATTAATTAAAGTCAAACATATATTAATTAGAGTGTACCCCTCTCACAAGTTCAAGAACCTCACTTATGTCCTTATGTGTGTGACCCATTGGGTTCATCCCAACCTAGTAGTGGCCGGGGACATCTCAATGTCTCCCAAAATAGAAACTTTCTATTTTCAGGTTCGATTGGAACAATTCCAATTTTGCCCTCAATGATAACTCTTATCATTAGGCCTTCACTAGTCATGAGTGACATCTAGCAATATGTCATGACGTACCCTAGGTGTGGGTGAATATACGAACATGTAAATGAACCCTTCGTGCTATAGATAATCCCTCACCAAACAATGTCTTGATTAAGTTAGTTGGGTATGGATTCATGTCAAACCCTAACTTAATCATATGTCACAAATTCAATAGAGTATAATCTCAATTAGGTATACCCTTGAAACATTTTTCTTGGTAACCTTCTGCTTTGGCCAAAGACTCAATTGAGATAGTATCTGTGAACTAACTAAGACATTCGCCTTTTCATATTAAGGGTGGTGATCCTCTATTGCACACTCACCTATCTTCATGCATAACTCACTAGAGCCAATGAGCACCGATTACATCCTTATGGTTAAGGGTGTACGAGATACTATCAAACTCTAGCAATTCATGCATAAAATAACAAGTGGTGTCTCAAGTCTAAGGATTACAATTGTGACTATACACATGAGCAGCTTTTGACATACTAATAGAATTCCATAAGCTGTACTCATATTGGTCACGTTCGGTGTACTTGTTCTCTAACAAGCACCCGCAGGTTTACTATAGTGTCTCTACACAGATGGCTCGAGACTCACCATCCTCCCATGGAGCTAGTATAACCTGTGCTAATCTTAACGGCTTATAATCGTCCAAATATATAAACCTATGATCAGGAACTGGTTTAGGATAGATGTACAGGAGAGTTGTAAGTCTCTTTATCTCAACACTTGAGATACTGCTCTCTATCATACTATCCAAGGACTTTATCATGAACAGTAATTAAACACAAGTTTACATGATAAAATTAGCCATATCATTAATGAATAAAGTTTCATACATGATTATATAATGAAATATAAGTTCCCTAAACACAACCTAACAATTGGTTTTAGGGCATACTTCTAACAATCTCCCACTTGCACTAAATCCAATTAGTGACGTACTTCATCCCATCTTCTCAAGATGTCAATCCAAGACTTTCTGGGTAAGAGCCTTGGTAAGTGGGTCTGAGGTGTTATCCTCAGATGCTACTCTTTGCATACCAATATCTTCTCTATCTATGATTTCTCAAATCATCTTGAAGTGCATATCAATGTGTTTGGACTTCTGATGAGACATAAGATTATAATATTGAACGATTCAATATTATCCAAACAGCTGTGCTTCCGAGGCGGCTACATACTCAGCCTCTGCAGTGGAATCCGCTGTAACTGCTTACAACTCTTCCAACTAAACACTCCACCATTTAAGGTGAATAAATATCCAGATATAGACTTTCTATCATCTATATCTGACTGAAAGTCAGAGTCAGTGAAAACATCTACTTTAAGCTCATCTCCTCCATAGACAAGAGCCAAATCCTTAGTCCCTCTTAAGTACTTTAAGGATGCCCTTGATTGCCACCCAGTGTGCCTCACCTGGGTTAGACTGATATCTGCTGACAACACTTACAACATGACTGATATCAGGTCTTGTACATAGCATAGCATACATAAGACTCCCCACAGCAGATGCATAAGGGATCTTATTCATATGCTCTCTCTATTGATCTGTCTTGGGAGACATATCCTTGGAGAGATGAATTCCATGTCTAAACGGAAGCAAACCCCTTTTGGAATTCTCTATACTAAACCTCTTCGGTATTTTTATCTATGTACATGGATTGTGAGAGACCGAGCAATCTCTTAGATCTATCTCTATAGATCTTTATACCCAGTATGTAGGTTGCTTATCCCAAATCCTTCATGGAGAAGTTACTAGAGAGCCAAAGTTTTTCCGATGAAATCATTCCTACATCATTCCCAATGATTAGGATGTCGTCCACATATAGGACCAAGAATGTGACTGCACTCCCACTAACCTTCTTGTACACACATGGTTCATCCATATTCTGAAGGAAGCCAAACGATTTGACTGCTTCATTGAATCGAATGTTCCAACTTCGAGAAGCTTGTTTTAGTCCATAAATGGACCGCTGTAGCTTGCACACTTTGTGGTCCTCACCACTGGATATAAAGCCCTTAGGCTGTTCCATATAAAGATCATCCCCAATGTTACCATTTAGGAAGGCGGTCTTTACATCCATCTGACATATCTCATAGTCATAGTGTGCGGCTATGGCCAACAAGATCCTAATGGATTTTAGCATAGCTACTAGCGAAAAGGTTTCCTCATAGTCAACACCTTGCTTCTGATTATATCCTTTTCCTACTAGTCTAGCTTTGTAGGTCTCTACCTTTCCATCCGAGCCTATCTTCCTTTTATAAATCCATTTACAACCTATAGGTACTATACCCTCAGGTGGATTTACCAAAGTCCAGACTTGGTTAGAATACATCGAATCCATTTCAGATTTCATGACCTCTTGCCATCTATTCGAGTCGATGTCCAACATCGCTCCTTCGTATGTAGTAGGATCATCTAGATGTTCCTTGTCTCCAAGAAACAGCTCCTCTCTCATCTCATGAAGATACCTATATCTATCTATCTATCTGGAGGAGCAGATATCCTACTAGATCTACGAAGTGGTGGTGTAACAGTAGGTTCTGCCTCAACAGGGGCAGGGGTGGTATCAGTGTTGATCTGTGAACTCTCGAATAATTCCTTGAGATCTATCACTTGACCTTTGCCTCCTTCTTGAATAAACTCTTTTTCTAAGAAGATGGCAAAGTTACTAACGAAGACTTTCTCTTCACTAGTGTGATAGAAATAGTATCCCAAAGACTCTTTTGGGTACTCCACAAATCTACATTTGTTTGATCTTGCTTCCAATTTGGTTGCATTTTGGTTCTTAACGTATGCAGCAGAACCCCAAACCCTTGGATGCTAAAGGCTTGGTTTCTTCCCATACCACATCTCATATGGAGTCTTAGGGACAGACTTGGAAGGAACCCTGTTTAACAAATAAGCAGCTGTCTCTAATGCATATCCCCAAAAGGATATTGACATATCAGTGTAACTTAGCATCGATCGTACCATGTCCATCAAAGTACGATTTCTCCTTTCAGATACACCATTAAGCTGAGGTGTACCAGGAGGAGTCCACTGCGATAATATGCCAGCCTCAGTTAGATGATCCAAAAACTCAGTGGTTAAGTATTCTCCTCCTCGATCCGATCGAAGAGCTTTAATACTTTTGCCAGATTGTTTCTCCACTTCAGCTCTGTATTCTTTGAACTTTTCAAAGGATTCAGATTTGTGTTTCATAAGATACACCGTACCTAACCGTGAGTGATCATCGGTAAAGGTGATGAAGTAGGTGAACCACCCCTGGCAACCTTATTCAAAGGTCCACATACATCAGAATGTATTAACCCCAGTATGTCTCCTGCCCTCTCACTATGACCAGTAAAGGGCGATTTGGTCATTTTACCCATGAGACAATGTTCACAGCTAGGTAAGGGTACAAGTAAATATGAGCCCAATTGCCCATCCTTACCTAACCTATTAATCATTTCCTCACTAATATGACCTAATCTTAAATGTCATACATAGGTTGAGTCATTTCATTACGAGGTCTTTTATGCCCTTTAGCATTTTGATTCTTCTCTAAACAGTTTATACTACCATCCATGTTCAAGAAATATAGACCGCTTAGATATATGCCAGAACCTACTAACTTATTTCCAAAAGAAATAGTACAACCATTCCTATTGAAAACAAATTCATAGCCAGAACGTGTTAAGGATGAAACCGAAATAATGTTCCTGACTATACCTGGCATAAACAAACAGTCTTCTAATTTCAGAACATGAATGATGGTAAAATCAGGTCACAAGTCCCAACAGCTAATGCAGCAACGTTTGCTCCATTTTCTACTCTAAGGGGAACTTGTTCTCGACCCAATTGTCTGCTTCCTCTAAGTTCTTTAATATTGTTACATATGTGAGAACTAGCACCGGTATCCAATACCCAAGAGCAAACAGAGCTAACTGATAGATAAAATCCTGAATTAGGAACTACTCCTAATTCTTTAGACAGCTCATTGTCACAAGATTCAGTCAAACAATAGTCAAATTCATTTTCGGATATTTGTTTGAGTATAACCATGATATCTACAAAAATAAGTAACAGATTAATATATTTCATTATATCATAATAACTTGGTCTTTAGTTTTATGGTGTCTCCCACTATTTTATCAAATACCATACTCCCTCTATAGGATTTGAGAATTCAAAAAATTGAATTCTTAATGGGGATCGGGGTCCCATTTGAACTAGTGAACCTCACATGATAGTTTCTTGGACCACTAATCCAAAGGGGTGGATAACTCTTTATCCAATGCTTCACTAAGCAAGTTCCAACCTTCCTTTAGCCTCTAAATTACAGTAACCTCACATAATAGTTTCTTGGTTAGTGTACTTTAGTTAAATCACACCTACCATTCACATGAGTATGGTCAATTGAATGTGGCATCCCTCACATAATAGTTTCTTGGTAAGCCCCATTATCGCACCTCATGATATCCAATATGTAACAAGCTGGTTTGAACCTTCATAATGAATGTGTTCCCACATATCTGCAGCCAAACACATCCACCATAAAGATTCACCTATCTTGTAATGGTAGGAGGCTAGGATAAAGCACTCATATGCCTCTTCCTTACAATTTAATTTTTGAAATTGAGGGGTATTTAGGTCTCATCAGAATATTAACATATATCACATGCATTTATATATCACATATATATAATTAACCATTCTTCATTATTAGTACTTTAATAATACTCCCACTATCCATAAAGGAACGAGACACTATCATCAAAGACATATAATAATATGGTTAATAGGCCCCTAAAGCATACATCTAACATATATATGGGCTCAATGGAAAGTTTATGGACTTTAGGGTTGGGCCCAACTAGAGCCAATAGTTGAGCCCTAGGTCTAATGTGGGTTATGTGATCGCAATTTTAACCTGTAGCTATTACATAAAAGAAAAGATCTTCTCAAGGTCTTCTTTTTGTCCTCCCACTGCTCCATGCATCCTCGGGTCCACCATGTACCGTCTCGATCTTTGATGTACAATTACATAAATGAAGAAAAGGTATAAAGGAATAGGGGATACATAGCAAAGGAGGGAAATAGGCATGCAAGCCCATAATTAAAATTACATCACAAATAATTTAAACTACTTTAAATTACAACCCATAAAACATCACATCACATGCGGCCAATCACATCCATATTTTAATTTAAACAATCACATTGCATAAATTAAAGCAGTAAAGGAACAAGTAATAAATGGCAATGGCATATATTAAAGACATGTTTTAATCTATTTTTCATCCCATGAAAATAGATGTCAATTTTAATCGCATTAAAATTAAGTAACTCTTTACTTTAGTGTTTCTCTAAAACACCAAGAATCAGCCCCTGTTTTGCATTAATTATTTGCCCTATTTAAAACAACTTTTAAAGTTCAAGAACACTTCATTTCACTAGGATTTTCAGTGTTCTTTCCAATGGCAGGGGTCTCGTTAAGTGATTCCAACGTTTGATATCACTTTAAAGAGTTTTGTGACTGTTACTCCAAATCGTGACAGATTTGAGTATCGGTCACAAAAAGCTTAGTGCGGCTATCTAAAGTCAAAATAAATGGTGGGAACTCTTCCTACATTTAGTTAAGACCTTATATTAGTGAATTTGATAAGTGGCCTATTGTAAAACTCATTAGAATGCCTTATAATGAATACCTACATATTGATCATTCTTATACTTCGGTAATCACCATACTTTCACCCTTTATCATATGTAGCGCTCTTTCTCCTAACAATTTGAATCTTCTGACCTTTCAGGTGCCCGTATCATACACTGAGGAGTGGTTGGCATATAGTGCATCATTGACTAGGGAACTTCAAAGGATGAATCTTGATGCACATAATGCGAACATAGCTGCACAGGTAACTCTCTCTCTTACTCTTTCAATCACTGATGATTTCATTCTTCACTAATCTCACCTAAGCTTTGGGTTTGCAGGCTTCGAGCCAGCCTTCACAAGAGCGCCATGGATCTAGAGGGGATCACGAGGCGTCAGGTTCACAGGGATCGAGGAAATCACCCCGTCGGAGATGATTTTGTACTATTAAGCCTATAGGAGGCCCGCTTAGGGTTTTCTATGTAACTTTTTCTCTATGTATGCACTAAAAACCCTGATTGGCATGTAATTATATCCTAATGAGAATAAAAATAAGTTTCAATTGTTTTTTTGGTTCAATTTTAACCCGAAAATAGGTCAAAGCTGACAAAAATGAGCGAAAAGTCAAACCCGGCGTCAAAAGGTTTCGAAAAAATCAAAATTAGGCAAAATTAGGGATCAGGGATGGATGACCATCCTTCCATGGATGGTTGGCCATCCCTAGGGAACGGTCACCGACCCTAATCTCTAATTTTCGTCTATTTTGATGTTTTTTGACTTTTTGAGTGTTCTACTTCGCCTTTAACTCGATTTCTTTTGCCAAAAAGCTATAAAAACACACCTCAATTGTCAATTTCATCACACTAAACACCATGGAAGCTCTCAAGTTGATCATCAATCTATTCATAGCAAGAATACGGGCAGAAGAAAAGAAGGTGTTCGCGCAATTTGGCCTGACTTATGGTTCTTTCTCTGTCATGTGAAGCTTGAAGACAAGCTTCTCAACTCTATGATCCACTTCTGGGACTCTGATCTTCATGTATTTCGCTTCAACTGTGAAGAGGTATGTCCTTTATTTGAAGAGTTTTGTGTCTTATTGAATATCTCTGTTAATGGTCCTTTCATCTTTCCTACCATTCGTCGAGGTTACTTCTAAACCTTTTCTTCTCTCTTTGAACTCTCGCTTAGGGAAGCTTCCTCATATATCCATGAAAACTCCATTGATTTTCTCAAACTAGCTTCATTTTTCTTGTGGGAAGGGGCAAAACCACTAGCTCTTCATAGGCCTACTCAGTACGCACTTGCCTTATGCATAGTTGGTTGTTTCCTTGTTTCGAACGGAACCACTTTTATACCTATTGAAACATGTGAACTCATTTTGCCATTGTCGAAGTCTTATAACATTATCCCCCTGGTGCTAGCTGAAACTCTAAATGGGTTTGACCACTTCTACTCCAACTCTGCTTCTTGCATTAGGGGTAGCCCTATTTTTCTTTAGATATGGTTAGTTGAGAGACTCAAGCTGATCACTCCTTTTGATGGGCCTAAACACTTGTCCCATAACTACTGTTTGCGTAAGCTTTTGTTTCTTTACCATCGCTCGATTCAGGACATGATCATCTTCTTCCTTGACTTGGAGAGACATTCAGTGACATGTGGCTATATGGGACTGTGGTGAAAAGTATGTACTACACACTTCGGGATGTTGTCAGGTGAAGCTTATGGGCCTAAAGCATACATCATTTTACTGGGCTTCTCGTGTACTTCGCCAGATGGGTCGTGCTCAAATCAATCTCCCTATCAAAGGGCATGTTCATGGGGTAGAGGCGGCTACTCTTTCTTTGGTATCTTGGGCTGTGAAGAAATGGGCTTCAGGCTTATGTTTGAGTCACGTAGGGGATTGCAATGGGCTTTTTAGGCTTGACGGGGAGTATCGGGCTTGGCTTAAACAAGACTTGGGTTCAAAGGTACAGACTATGAAGGATAAGGTTCGAAGCCTCGTTTATGATTCTCGAGTTACAGCTCAGTCGACAGGTTCGTCACTTCCACCAGATGCATCACGAGTTAGGACAACTAAGAGAAATAGGGGAAATAAGAATGAAGCCCAACCCCGCAGAGCGAGAAGGACTTAGAGTAGATTAGAGAATTTTTTTTCTTCTAAGTAATGTAAGATTTGAAGAAAGTAGGAATTATGGATACACATGGCATGTAATAAATCTTTCAAAAGATTTCTACCTTTTATGGATGAATAAATATCAATTTTATTAAAATCTCAACAAATATCCCTTAATAATTAAAATTGAACCAAACTCTTGATGTTTTTACAAGAAATAGACCGCACCCAAGGTAACTTTATGGGCTGCCTACGTATCCCCGTCCTTGATGCATTCTCTTGTAATTTTTCTTTAACTCTTGGTGATATTTTGGGAATCAGATCTTCGTAGTCCATGAATCAAATTGAAGAAGTCCACTTCTTTTTTTTTTTTTTCACTTGCTCTAACTTTTGCCTAAGCAGCCCTTTTAGGTTTTCTACTTAGCGAGCTTGATTTTTTTTTATTTGAATACCCTAATTTTTGCCTAGGCAGCCCTTTCGGATTTTCTACCTAGCTGGCTTTTTTCTATTTTTTTTGTTTTTATATGTGGTACTTCTTCAATTTATCCAAATTGGTAGGTTTAGAGAATTCATTCCCGTCAATGTCTTCAATCTTCATGGCTTTGCCTGACAGTATTTCTCTGATGATGTAAGGGCCTACCCATGTGGGTTTGAACTTTCTCGCGGGTCATGGATGAAAGGTTCTGTGAAAAACCACAGACATGGATTCGCAGCGGAAAGGTAAAACAAAACTTTTTCATTTAATAAAAATAAATCCATGTACACAAAACCTCCAAGAACGAATCAAGCATCGGATCATATATATAAATAAACACAATATATCAAAGTAAATAAAAACTCACTTGATTGTGTTCTTCGGTGTAGGAATCCTTCGAGTTTCAAACGGATGAAACCTCCAAAGCGTATCCACAAGAGAGCAAGACTCCGAAAACCTTCCTTGTCTTCCACAACCCTTTGTGGCAAGCAAGAATGGAGAGGGAGAGGAGAGAGACTGATTTTCGGCCCTAGGGTTTCTCTGTGCCTTACAGTGTGTGAAACACTCTTATTTATAGACTTTCTCCTCTTTGGGGGGT
>JAESVK010065153.1:0-15584 GCA_017140935.1 Hamamelis virginiana
GGTTGTTAAACTTGTGAGAGGGATGCACTCTTATTAATATGTGTTTGTCTTTAATTAATTAATGGTAAATTAATTAAGAGTCAAAAGGATATCTAATTCAAGAGTGTAAGTAACCAAAATAGGGTTAATGGTCTTGCTAGCACTAGTAACCAAACACCCTAAGAAGAGGAGAGGTTTATTTAAAGAGAGAGAACCCTAATAGCTCACAAGCTTGTCTCATCAAGTGCTCTCTCTCTCTAGGTGCCGCCCCTCTCTCTCTCTCCCTCTCCATGCTTGTATTTTCAAGTGTTGAAAATCAAGAAGGTTATATAACTCTTATGTTCGTGTGGATCAACATTGGAGGCCGTCATAATTTTGAGGCTTGAAGATTGGCGAGGACGATCATCAAAGTGAAGAGAACATCGCAAAGGAACATATCAAGTAAGCTTTATTTTAATGTCTTTAATTTAAAGTTGATTCGTTTTATCGATTAAGAGGATTCATGGATGAATACAATGGAAAATTTTTAAAATCCTACCTTCCGCTGTGTTCCTTGATTGTATTCTTTCACCCTATTAGCTGCCTACGTACTTTACCAGTCTCCTGATAGAGATCAAAGTCCATCGTAGTTCGATCACCTAGGATTCTCCTATTGTAATGAACTACATAGCTAAAAGGATTCTACCTTATCTAGGACTCTAACTTCGAGAGGTGGAATTCGATCATAACACTTTTTCATAAAAGATGGAATTTCATTTCAATTCAAATACTTTCAAAATCACTTTCTTTCAGAGTTTCTCTCGAAATAGACTCCTAAATTAGACAGAATTCTATTCCTATCACAATTCTTACAACAAAGGACAGTCCTAAATGGGATCAAGTGACCTCCCTAATCTTAGGGTCTCCAGTTACCCCAAAGTTAATCTAAACACCTAAACTACTAAAAAAGAAATGTTCTGGAAATTATGAAATATGCATAAAAAAATGCAATAAAAAATTAATAAAAATGCATGAGAATGTTCTAAATGCAATCAATTATTCTATGTGAACCTAGACATGTTTTTAGGTTGATTTGATCCTAAAAATGGTTTTTAACTTACTTTAAAGATACTTTCAATTCATGGACAGATTTGAATATATCTTAAAAAGTAAATTAAAACTCATGAAAATAATAAAATAAAAAGGTGTAAATGATCTAGCATGCAACCTAATATGATATACTAAGACTACTATATATAAAACTATACAAAAAATGACTTAAGAATAGTGATAAAGTCACATTAAAGTAGATATTCAAATTTGGACAGATTTGAATATTCACTTTAAATAGCTTTAAGACTATAATTAATTCACAAAAATATCAAACATAAATACTAACATGCATGCCAAAACAATGGACTAAAACCCTATATGCAAAACTACTCAAAACAACCAAATACCATGCTTAAAACTATTCAATTTAACACAAGGGAAGAAACTTACCTTCGCATGCTCCCTCGAACACAAGTCATATAACACTCCAAGCATTAATAATGAAAAGCATGGTCAAGGGGAATGATATAATCATAATCAAGCAGAAAACTATTCTGACACAATACTCAAGACTCATACTCATCCTATCATACCAAAAGACTCAAGTTTTACCTAAACATGCAGTCCTATACAAAACAAAAAATAATATGCATAAAACCAACTCCTAACATGCATTCTAAGCATAAAAAAAAATCTAAACATGCTCCTAATAATCAAACCATAGCTAACATACTCACAAAATATAAAAAAAAAAACTCAAACCAAATGCTAAACACTGCCTAAACACTTCAAGCATGCAAAACAGAAAAAAAAAAACTTACTCTAAACATGCTAAACATTGCATGAACATTAAAACATTCAACCCTAACTTAACATACATGATTAAAAAAAAAACATCCCCTCGTTCCAAGTCGCTAATCTTTACGCGGTCCTATCCAACCTGTTTAAAAAATTTTTAGCAATTAGCCTTCGAGGGCTTTTTAGCGCGCCAGCTTAGCAGGTGGAAGTACCTAGATAAAGCAACTTGAAATACGAGCAAGTAGATAAAAGCTACGAAAGAAAAAGAAAATAATATAAACAAGAAAGAATTTCTAATTACAACTAGAATAGTTCCTTAAAACTTTAGTTCGATTCAACGCACAGTTCCCCAGCAACGACGCCAAAATTTGGTCGCGCCACAGCGAGGGAGGTTAATTCCTCGCCACGCGCCAAGATTTAAAAAGTATTTATAAGACCACACTCTAGCTAAAGTTAACCTCAATTCGATGAGTCAATGGGAGTGCGGGTCGTCCATAGAGAACGTGGTTGATTCGAGTTAAGAGTTTGTACGAAACTAAGCTAGTAAGGGAAATTCCAAAGTTGATTGATTGGTTGGTTGATTAAGTTCCTAATGAGAGATTATGAACGCGCTAAGCTAGATTAAAAGTAATATAAAGTGGAGAAAGGTAACGGGGATGGTTCGGATTAGGGCAAGACTGTAACGCCCCAACCTAACAACCGTACCGACCCTTCCGGATAGGTCAACACGTGTCAAGATAGAGGTACAACTTGACCTGCTCATTCATATATCCTCACGAGAGCCGAGAAATATAGGTATAATTAAGAATATGAAATGTTATGCTCATACAAATGTCCCAAACGTCTTATACAATAATAATAAATCAAATTATAATAATGCCAACATCCCTGGCAGATAGGCTATGCCACAAACAGTGACAAATCCTGTTATTAAGGAAAACATAGATAATACACATCTCAAAATTATGTAGGTCCTGATGCAGAACATATCATGCAGTTATCCAACAACCCTCGAGTGGAGGCTTGTCCAAACAAATGATGCAACCCCAAGCCAACCTGAAATCTGCTGCATAAAGCAGGGGTGAGCTTCCACTTGCTCAGTAGGAATAAGATAACCTCTACAAATAACAATAATACAGTGATACATGGAATATTTTAAATAAACGTAGTTTCTATAACGTTTATAAAACAGTAGATAACGCAGTTATAAACTTGTGTGGTCTTTCAGTGAAAAGCTTAAGTCAAGTAGTTCTATATTCAGTCCAAAGTTCAATAACGTAAATGATGTGGGTTTTGAACAGTTATAAATGCAATATAATATCCATCAATTTCGAAGACCAGGCTCACGGAACGTATATCAGGACGTTGTTCAAGGCTAACAAACCTCCGGCACAACGACAGCTGAAACCGACCACTACGGGGTCTGACCTCTCGAGGATAACCGATCAGTTGCCTAAAACACATGGCCAACTGTCGAGCCACTATGGGGCTATATACTTTGGGTCCGCACTAAGGCTCCACCCAGGACCATGGGCCCATAAATAATATCCCTGTATACCAACCGAGCCTAAACCATGCATAACAGCACGATAATATAAATCATTTTCAAATGGGCGAGAGAAGCAATAAGAATGTACTTTTTAAACCAATTTCCAAAGCCAGCAGGTAAAGTTACAATATGTGGCATATATTAAAGTATCGAGTGCTATTTCAAAACAATCATAACCATTATCCAAAAACAGGAGTGAAATAGATAAACCATATGCCATCATCTTATATACAAAATAATCCTCAAGGCACATCATGTTCAAATATATATTCACTTTTGTACCCTGGCTGATGTATAACCAAGAATTATACCGAGGGAACAGTTATAGGAATATCTCAACATCTTTCTTTTATATAGATATATCTAGAAAATCAGGCATATGAGCTTTAGACTAAGTATTTATATTGTGTAGATATAAACAATTATCACTATATGCCCTTATTAAGTGTTTCCATAAAACCTGCATTTGGAAAGCCTATTCCCCAGTTTTATATACACATACACATAATACCCAGTTCTAAGTAGTTTGCCAGGAAATATAGACAAGTTCTCAAAACGTTTCACTTCTGTGCCTTAGTTCTCATTTCATAAACATGCCACACAATTCAATAGTCTTTAAACCAGTATATTCCATGTATCTATTTAACAAGCTAATAATCCGTAAGGTTCTCAAACATTTGTAAGTTATACCATTCTCAAATGTGTTTAACATCTATGTTCATGTAGTTCTCAAAAACAGTTGTAAAACAGACATATTATCATTACAGTAAGAGGTTACTTATCCCTACCTCAATGCAATTGTGGTTTCCAACCCATGCGGCTCCACGAGCCTCCCAATACAATGCCTGATGCACCCGATGCAAGTGGTCCTCCAAAGGACCCAATCACAACTGAGAAACAAAGAACAATGCAAGCAAGAAGAATCAAAAGAAAGCACAAACATCCACAGTTCAATAGTAAAGTAATACAACTCTCAAAACTGCTCACTCGTAACCCTAAGGGTTTAAAACCCCAAAACGCCAAACCCAAGACTTTAAAACTTCTGAAACACATCCCCAGCTTATCAAGATGCCACACATTGAATTCCATGGCCAAAAGCAAAGCGGATTTGAGGATATAGGCCAAAGAAGACAAAGTGTGCACATGAGGGGTAAATCTGGTATTTACCAAAATAACTCTCTTTCCAAAAATAATTTGACCTTAAAACCATAAAACTTAGAAAGTAGACTTCATAAGCTTTTTGTGCATATAAAATATGCCCAAAACGGAGTCTGTATGCAAAAGATATGAAGAGGTAAAGAGTTTAAGAAAATCAAGAGGAAAAGCATCATTATCGATAATGGCTATATGCATTATCGGTAATGCAGGCCTTCTGTTCAAGCTGCCCAAAGCATTACCGATAATGCCTATAGCCACTATCGGTAATGCACTTGGTGGAAGCACGCACTTGGACTGCAACAGAGTTCGAGCCTCATTTATCTTACTCAAAGTGCATATAAACTTCAAATTATCATTTCAAAACTCAAATAACTTCTCATGAGTATAGTTTTAACTCAAATAACTTGAATCCATCAATCTTAATCTCAAAACAACAAGCAATATGCTTGAATCTACCGTGGGCAGCATTCAAACTCAAGAATAAACCCATACATGCTCAGATTAATACATGAAATCCTCCAAATCACCGCTACTCAGTTTCGCCACAATTAAAACTACTCCTATACAATTTTTAATATATGAAAATTATCATTAAAACCCTTGTAAGTTTGAAATCCACCTTGAAATAAAAAGACTTGAAGTTTAAAGTCCCAAAACAGGAACAAAAGCTTGGGTTCTTCAAAACTTAACTTTAACCCAAAATAAATTCTTTCAAAACCTAAATAAACTTACATGCAGCATGAACCAAACTTGTTTTGTCATCAAAACTCCAAGAAGAAGCTTAAAACAGAGCAGCCATGGATGCTGCTCAACGTCAACCTCAACATAGTCCTAAATAAAATTAAAACTCATATTCAAAGCCCAACTCAGCCATGAAACTTCCCACAGAAAATTATCTAGACTTTCTTGTTCAAAATATATTACCAAAATCAGAAATTTTTAAGAGAAAAGATCAAAACCCACATTTTGAACCCAAGTCAGCCATTTAAACTCAAAACCAGAAATTTAAAATGCATGCATCTGAAATTTACAAAATTTAAGAACCCAAAACAGTTTCAAAGCTTGAATCCCAGCAGCCATAGTTGCCGCTCATCATCATCCCTGTCATAGCATCTTCAAACATTTATACACAACCAGAAATCCAAAACCACACCATGTGTTATTTGGAAAAACCGTTCCAAAAACCCATATTGCCGATCATCACTACAGATTCAACATGCAAGGTTTCCAATCCACATTGATCCACAAAAATTCATCTTATAAACATAGATTTAACTACACGAAACCATCTAAACAGTAAATAGGTGAGTTTTGAAAAAAGTGTACATCAGATTTAAGAGCAAAACCGAAAAACCATATTTTTCTTGCATGCGTGTGAAAACCCAAATGCAAAAATAAATTCAGTTATGGATCCATCTTCCAGCAACCTTAAAACTCCATGTATGTTTTAAAAGATCCATTTTTAAAACCCATAATCATGCATTTGTGTTTTAAAACCCCAAATCAATTTGTAAGTAATTGAAATCTGCATTGAAATCCTTCATCAAAACCTACCAAAACTGAAAATAAATAGCATTAAACACCAGGGCTCTTTCTTCCATCCACAACAGACCCAAGCTCAGATCCGAATCACATTTTTGTCACAAATCAGAAGCTACAATTGGAGGTTCAGACCTAAACTCACGAGACCCAAAACATAAACCCACACGCCTGCAACCATAGTTGCAAAACCCCTTTTAAATTAAATTTAAGGGGCATGAATCCCTCACCAAATCAGCATGCAAGATGATGACATTCTAACTCTACAAAAACAGTGGAGGATTCGAGGGATAGAAGAAGAAAACGGTATGAAAAGTGACTAGGAAGTTTGAACTTACCTTTAAATGGAGGAAAGAAGGTGGTTCCGGCAAGCTTTCCGGCCAACAGTCCGGCCAGCCACTCTCCTATGCTCACGGCCCCTCTCGATCTTGCACTCTCCCTCTCGATCTCGCACTCTCCCTCTTGACCCCATTCTCGGTTCTCTCTCTATTTGATAGAAACCAAGGTTGAAAGAAAATAAAAATAATAATAATTATTGTAATACCCCAAAAATTTTAAATGTGCTATTTTCATCATTTTGATAAGTTTTGGGGTATTTTGGAATTTAAGAAGCTTCGATTTTGAAATTTTATAAAATGTTTGAGGTGATTCAATTTTTTTTTTAAAAAAGCTAAAGGGCATCATGCAAATAAGAGAAATTAAATTTTACTATATTGCAAGTTAGTCCCTAGTCACCTCTTTAAAAATCCCACGAACCAGCCTCACACCTCTCATACTTCACTCATCAGATTTGGGTGTTAGAGAGGGAGCTGTGAGGGAGAGTTGCTGGGGAGGAGAAGTGGCCGGAATCCCTGCCGGACTCCTTGCCAGAAATCTGTTTTGCTTCCTTTTGAGGTATAGTTGAGTTCTTGTGTTGAAAGCCTTCTCTTTTCATTCTTCTTTCTCTAATATCCTTTGAAAAATGCTTGGGTACAGGTCTGATTTTACTTGAATAAGAGTTTATAATGCACATTTAGCTTTGCTTCCCGATTCAACAGCCTTCTTTAAAGGATTAAGCAAAGATTTCATCTCCATGCAAACTAATTTGAGTTTATTATTTAGATCTGTGACATGCATGGAAGGTTTATGAGTTTTCATTCTTTAATCTTGACTTTCAAAACAGTTTTCAGGCATGCATGCAACCAGATTCGGTCCTTGGATTTTGGGTTTTGAAGTTTATATATTCTAATGAGTTATTTTATTTTATTTAAATCTTGATCCGATTAGATTGTAGTGAGTTTATCTCAAATCAGACTCAAATGAAGTTTTTTTTTTTTTGTTATTTTGTAAACTTGCTGGTGTGTAGATTGGGCATGCATGGCCTGGCATTGGTTTGTTACATTTCTGAAAATTAAAATGGCAATACATCAAGCTCTGTTTTGAGCTGCTGTTTTCGGGACTGTGCATATTAGAGACCTTTGCATTTTTGTGCCTCATTTAGAGTTTGGTAAATTGATTTATTTACCTTGAGTTTGCAAGTGACAAATCAGCCTTTGGGATGGTTTGAATTTGGGTTCCGAGTGACTGGATTAAAGATGGCCGTGAGCAGCCATGGCTGCTCTGCTCGGGTTTTGACATGGGTTTTTATTGTGAATCTATTTTTATCTACTTTGCATGTGGTTATTTCAAGTCCTAGAAATTATATTCAATGAGATAAAGATTTGCTTGTGGCATATGGGCTGCTGTGATGGTTTTATTTTAAATTTCCAGTGGCTGTGATGAAGGAGATGACCACGGCTGCCATGAAAGCTTAAATTCAAGCTTTGATTTTTCTTTTAATTTGATTTCAGATCTGAGTTTAACTAGCTGCATGAGGGACTTATTTGGGTTTTACCTTTTAAAAGAAATTATTTTTGAATTGCTAAAGGGCTGGACTGAAGCTCACTGAGAGCTCCGGCCATGGCAGCTTCGGCCATGGCAGTCCCAACCTTGATAGCTTCAGCAACAGTAGTTTTGTGGCATCTTGATTTTGGAGTTTGGAAAATAAATTAAGGTTTTAAATAAATTATTTAAGGTTTTAAAAAGATTATTTAAAGAATATTTTTTTTACAATTTGAATTGATTAGGATGAAATTTCAGCCATTGTGCAGGTGATAATAACGTGGGGAAGATGACTATTTTGGATAATGGTTGTCTTTATGAGCAAAATTCCAATAATGCCCCTGCCATTATCAAAAATGGTTATTTTGCTAGTTTTTACTCCAAACTTCGAATATTCATAATTTCTGCGTATGAACTCCGATTTTTGCGTACTTTATATGTACGGAAAGCTCTCGGAGTCTAGTTTCTAAATATTAGGTTTATTTTCTTAGTCAGGGATTTATGCATACCTTTATTTGTTATTATTTCAGATCAGGGTAGTCCCGGCGACTATCCTTTTGCGAGTTAGCTTACATTCCATCAAGACACTGCTAGGAGGTCACTTGCCCAGTCAAGGTAGGATATAAACCCCTCTAACATTAATGATATATGATTTTGAAACAGGCCTAAGATGATGGTTTGATCACGAACTTGAATTGTTTTACGAATAACCATAATACAGGGAACATAGCTGTTTATAAATGTTTGGTGTGGTGTGTTTATACCTGTCTTGTAAACATGAATGATGGCATATGATTTACTTACTTCGTGCCTGTTTTGAATGATGACTATGGTTGTGTGAAATAATGATTTGATACACATATATGCCACTCATTGCTACTTTACCTGTTCGCTTTGGAGAATTTGTTTAAAAATTCATATTATTACTGTTTTATATGCCTGCTTGGCAAATATATATGTTTTCATGCTGTTATGCATGGTTCAGGCTCGGTTGATATGCAGGGACATTACATATTTACATTCGACAGTTGGCCATACATTCTAGGCAACTGATCGGCTTCTCTCGAGAGGTTTTGACCTTATAAAGGTCGATTTGGCTGTCGTTGTGCCGGGGGCCCGAGAACAACGTGGTTTTTGGCTGTCGTTGTGCCGGAGGCTTATTAGCCTGAGAACAACGTTCTGATGATTATGTTATGAGCCTGGTTTTCGAAATGATGAATATTATGCTGTGTTTATAACTGATCTAAACCCACACCATTTCTTATGTTGATTTGTGAACTGGATATAAATTGTTTATTTATAATGTTCCTTGCATTGATATTATTATTGTTGGTTGAGGTTGTATTCCTACTGGGCATTCCAAGCTCATGCTGTATTTTATGCAGCAGGTTTTCAGGTTACTAGTAGAGGTCCAGCTGTAGGATCGTCTACTCATATTGCATTGGGATTAGCAGTGTTCTGGGCTGTACTGCATCGGTCTACTTAGATTGCATTTGGAGTTGTAACACTCTTGAACTACTACTTTATTTATCTTTATCCCATGTGCCAGGGTTGTTGGCATTAAGTTTGATACAATGTCTTTAAATTTCTTTCTATATCACTCGTACTTGGGCATGCATGCATTAGAACATATCATTTCATATTGCTATAAAATATCCTTTTTCTTATCCTATGCATGGAAATATGAATGAGCAGTACAGGTTGTACCTTCATCTTGACACGTGTCGACCTACCCGGGATGGTCGGTATATTAGTCAGGCTGGGGCGTTACAATTATGAGGAGAGCAGCCCACGGTTTTTTTTTTTGCTAACAATGGGGCTTGGTTTGCAAATTTCATTATTATTATATATATAAAAGTTTAAAATCCAACTTCTTTAAAGTATATATCACTCCAAAACTTAATTAATTCTCACAAATAAATAAATAAATAAATAATCACACTTTGTTAAATTATGAAATTACCCCAACTTTCTTTAAAATATACAAATAAGCATATAGAAATTTTTGGGTTATCACAAAGACAGTAATCACCAAATGTAATATGAAATGCTATTAAATATGGGATAATGGAAACCCAAACTACAAGATTAGGTTATCCAAAAATATATGAATGATCAAGTGTATAACGATTAATCATAAGCCATAAACTATCAAAACCTTAACGATAAGGCATAACCTATGCTAACAATCAAACCATCATTAACTCAATCATTCATTAAAGTAAGCACCATTTGTATTTGAATGTAAAAGCAATCACAGAAAACTAATACATTTCAAGATAAAAGAGATTTAAGTACAAAAACTCTCAAATACAAATCTCTCCCAATATTCAATAACATTAATTACAAAATGGTGACTAAAACCTCACCCAAAATCCTTTCCAAACCCCATCACCGAGTGACCTAGCCGGCCATGTCATAGATCGGCGATCCTTGGATGCTCCTCCACGTCATAGTCAAACGTAAGCCTTTTTAGAGTAGATTGGATGGTGATTGGCTACCAAGAAAGTGCCAAGAAAGCACAAGAAAACAAAACGTGACTTTATGAACTAAACAACAAAAAGGAAGATTGTCCTCACATCAATAAAGCTGGCATTTATACCCCCCTAAAAGACAAGGAGCAAAATGACCAAATTGTCCCTCAAACCCACAATTATTACACAAATACTTAGCATTAAAATTAGGACAGACAATCATCTATCGATAGCGTGCAATGCACCTATCGATAGAGACTGCGAAGAAGGCCTGCGAAGGAGCTGAAACTTTGAATCTCTATCGATAGCGCTAGAACGCCTATCGATAGAGAATGCGTATGCACGAATCGCCTGAGAGCTGAAGGGGCCATCTATCTGTTAGAAGTATGCCCTAAAACCAATTGTTAGGTTGTGTTTAGGGAACTTATATTTCATTAAATAATCATGTATGAAACTTTATTTATTAATGATATGGCTAATTTTATCATGTAAACTTGTGTTTAATTACTGTTCATGATAAAGTCCTTGGATAGTATGATAGAGAGTAGTATCTCAAGTGTTGAGATAGAGAGACTTACAACTCTCAAGTACATCTATCCTAAACCAGTTCCTGATCATAGGTTTATATATTTGGACGATTATAAACCGTTAAGATTAGCACAGGTTATACTAGCTCCATGGGAGGATGGTGAGTCTCGAACCATCTGTGTAGGGACACTATAGTAAACCTGTGGGTGCTTGTTAGAGAACAAGTACACCGAATGTGACCAATATGAGTACAGCTTATGGAATTCTATCTGTATGTCAAAAGCTGCTCATGTGTATAGTCACAATTGTAATCCTTAGACTTGAGACACCACTTGTTATCTTATGCATGAATTGCTAGGGTTTGATAGTATCTCGTACACCCTTAACCATAAGGATGTAATCGGTGCTCATTGGCTCTAGTGAGTTATGCATGAAGATAGGTGAGTGTGCAATAGAGGATCACCACCCTTAATATGAAAGGGCGAATGTCTTAGTTAGTTCACAGATACTATCTCAATGGAGTCTTTGGCCAAAGCAGAAGGTTACCAAGAAAAGTGTTTCAAGGGTATACCTAATTGAGATTATACTCTAGTGAATTTGTAACATATGATTAAGTTAGGGTTTGACATGAATCCATACCCAACTAACTTAATCAAGACATTATTTGGTGAGGGACTATCTATAGCACGAAGGGTTCATTTACACGTTCGTATATTCACCCACACCTAGGGTACGTCATGACATATTGCTAGATGTCACTCATGACTAGTGAAGGCCTAATGATAAGAGTTATCATTGAGGGCAAAATTGGAATTGTTCCAATCGAACCTAAAAATATAAAGTTTCTATTTTTGGGAGACATTAAGATGTCCCCTGCCACTACTAGGTTGGGATGAACCCAATGGGTCACACACATAAGGACATAAGTGAGGTTCTTGAACTTGTAAGAGGGGTACACTCTAATTAATATACGTTTGACTTTAATTAATTAATGGTTAATTAATTAAGAGTCAAAAGGATATCTAATTCGAGAGTGTGAGTAACCTGAATGGGGTTAATGGTCATGCTAGCACTAGTAACCAAACACCCCAAAAGAGGAGATGGATTAAATATAAGGAGGGAACCCTATTAGGGTTTAAGCTTAAGTCATCAAAGCTCTCTCTCACTATAGTGCCGCCACTCTCTCTCTCTCCCTCTCCATGCTTGCTTTTTCAAAGTGTTGAAAGATCAAGGAGGTTCATCAACTCTTGTGTTCGTGTGGACTCTCATTGGAGGCCGCCATACTTTTGGGGCTCGAGGTTTAAGCGAGGACGATCATCAAAGTGAGATAGCATTGCAAATGAACATATCAAGTAAGCTTTTAATTCTTGTTCAATTAATTGTTTGATTCGTTTTATCGTTTGAGTAGATTCTTGGATGAATACAATGGGAAAAATTTTTAAATCCTACATTCTGCTGCGTTCCCTAATCGTATTCTCTCACTATCGATACATAAGCCATGCGCTATCGATAGATGCTGAAATATATGCCGGACTTGGGAGACCAGGGGCTGTCGTCTATCGATATGTAGCTTCGCCTATCGATAGAGCATAAAATTGATTCCAAAACTTGCTAGAACAGAAGCCCACATCTATCGATACATAGGACCACCTATCGATAGATCAAAATTACGTGTTCCCAAAATGGAGATCCAGAAGCCACCATCTATCGATAGGTATAATTGCCTATCGATAGGTCTTGCTCGAGATGAAATTTTGGATTTGCAAGGGCTGTTATCTATCGATACCTGTATGTTCCTATCGATAGATGACCCATAATTCTTCCAAAACAGCCTGAATTGATGCTCAATGCTTCCTCAATGTGGTCCCAACTTTCCACTACGAACCACGCTTTATTGGAGAGCTGGTCGCACCACGGCGAGGGAGGTTAATTCCTCACCATGCGCCAAGATTTAAAAGTATTTATAAGACCACACTCAACGGAAATTTAACCTCAATTCGCAAAGTTAGGGTGAGTGCGGGTCGTCCACAGAGAATTTGGTTGAATCAAGTTAAAAGTATGTAAGAAACTACACTAGTGATTGAGATTCAAAGTTGATTGATTGGTTGTTGATTAAGATCCAAACAAGAAATTAAAGACGCGCTGGATTTAATTAAAATAAGATAAAGTGGAGAAAGGCAATGGGGGTTGGTTCGGATTAGGGCTAGCCAATAATCACCAAATGTAATATGAAATGCTATTTAATATGGGATAATGGTAACCTAGACTACAAGAATAGGTTAACCAAAATGATATGAATGATTAAGTGTATAACGATTAATCAAAAGCCATAAACTATCAGAATCAAACGATAATGCATAACCTATACTAATGATCAAACCATCATTAACTCAATCATTCATTAAAGTAAGCACCACTTGTATTTGTATGTAATAGCAATCACAGAAAACTAAAACATATTGAGGTAAAAACAGTTTAAAGTACAAAGCTCTCAAATACAAGTCTATCCCAACATTAAATAACATTAATTACAAAATGGTGACTAAAAACCTCACCCAAAATCCTTGCCTAACCCCATCACCGAAAGACCTAGCCGACCATAACGTAGATCGGTGATCCGTAGATGCTCCTTCCCATCATAGTCAAACTTGGGCCTATTTGGAGTGGAATGGATGGTGATTGGCTACCTAGAAAGTGCCAAGAAAAGCACTAAAAACAAACCCTAGCTTTATGGACTAAAAAACAAAAAGGAACTTGCTCTCTCTCCTAATAAAGCTGCATTTATACTCCCCTAAAAGTCAAGGAGCAAAAAGACCAAAATATCCTTCAAACTCACAATTATTACATTAAAACTAAGCTTAAAATTCGGAGCAGGCAGCCATCTATCGATAGCGCGCGAAGCGCCTATCGATAGATGCTGCGAAGATTGGCTGCGAAGAAACATCCACGAAGAATCTCTATCGATAGCGGATGATCACCTATCGATAGAGATTGCGAAACCTTGAATCGCCATGGAACTGGAAGGGCATCTATCGATACATGCCCAAAGCGCTATCGATAGATGATGGAAATGAAGCCGGATTTGAGAAGTCAGAAGCCGCTATATATCGATAGCCATCCGCACCTATCGATAGCTCACCAATTAATTTCCAAAACCAAAGATGCAGAAGCTGACATCTATCGATAGCTTCCCTTGCCTATCGATAGGTAACAAATGAATTTCCCAAAATGCGAAACAGAAGCTGGCAACTATCGATAGCGCCATTTGCCTATCGATAGATGTTCCACGAGATGGTTTTTATTGAGATGCAGTGACTGTCATCTATCGATAGCTTCCAGCACCTATCGATAGATGACCAAAAATTCTCAGAAAAAGCCCCAGCTTGGTGCTCAATGCTCCCTCAACGCTGTCCCAACCTTCGACTGCGAGTCGCGCTTCATCGGAAAGCGAATTTGGGCTTTCAAAAGGCCAAAAACCTACAATGCACATGAAAACAACATAAATGAAAATCTTAACAAAACCTATCGAATTACGTCATCATTAGAGTGCATTTAGATATAACAACTACGAATTTAGAGCATATGATTGCGAGCAATCACACCTCCCAACTTAGATGTTGCTAGTCCCTAGCTACACCTCACAATGACACAAATCGAAAGGAAGAAAATAAGAGTGAAAACAAAACACAATGACCATGGTTTAGCATGCAACATACAACGTAAAAGTTGATAGGCTATACATGCACGGCACAAGAATGACGTACTATTGCAACAATCCTCTTAATCAGCTAGGTAAACGTGTCTGAACGTGCAAGTGCAATGGAGCTCTTACGAATTAAATTCTCAGTTAAATCAAGCTGAATTTCATTCCAAATGGTAAGCTTTGATTTCAAAATCTCACCGGGATGTCACTCTCAAGACAGCCACACACGATGGGTTATCAATGAAACCCGTGACGATTATAAGAATACATGCAAGCATTCTAATACGTTAAAGCACAGAGCAAATGACAATCAGGCAAGTGGAATGCTCACAATTACAACCACGTAGACAGATAAGTTCATGCATGCATGAGTTGAATGATTAAAAGAGAACAATAGACTTTAGGAAATCATAAAGGACTGTATTAGCATATAATGACCACGGTTACACAAGAAGGGAAACACCAACACGAGAATGGCTACAAATATGGTTAAGGTTACTACCCGACCATTCTCGAACATCCTAACCACACTAAACAAAACACACAACAACAAAGCTATAAACGAAATAAACACACCACCACCAACAATCCCCAAACAAGTAAACTCCAAACAACATAAAACATAAATAACTCCCAGTGAAACACTCCCAAACTAATCCACAAATCATCACGCCCCCGCGGGGTCATCATCATCATCCTGAACACCGCCTGCCTCTGGAGGAGGTGGAGACGGAGCAAAGAGACCCAACTCAACATCCGAGAGGACCTCCCCACGCTGACTCCTCCATAGAGCCCTCACTTAGCGCGTAAGCCGCCCGACAGACTCGGTCATAACCCTCTGTCCCTCGATCAAGGAGCGCTGCTCCAACCATATACTCTGCAGAAACTGCCTCTCAGTCATCATAAGGGCAGCGCCGGACGGGAAGTACTAGGGATCGGATCTGGCCGGCTGTGGTCCCTCCTC
>JAESVK010065158.1:0-10284 GCA_017140935.1 Hamamelis virginiana
GAGGTGCAATTTTAAGGAAGAGTGCCGAGGAGGCATGGGATTTATTCGAAATTCTCAGTGAGGATTCTGTCATTATGGCTTCGATGAATCAAAATGATAGAGGTTCGTCTTCAACCTCTAATTCTAGGAAGGGTGTTTATGAGGTAGAGAGTACCACAGTGATAAACCAACAAGTGGCGGCATTGTCTGTGAAAATGGATCAACTGCTTGTTGCTCAAGGTCAACCACCTAAGACTTTTCCTTCATCTGTCACTCCAGTGAGTGCGGTGTGTGACATCTGTGCAGATAATAGTCATGACACTCTGTCGTGTCCTATGGCTCCCCAATACCCCGAGTTTGTTCAGGAACAGGTCCATGCAGCCCAAGGGTTCTCTAACCCAAGGAATGATCCTTACTCGAATAATTATAATCCGGGATGGAAGAGTCACCCTAACTTGCGGTGGTCTCAACCTTCCCAAGGGACAGTAAACCAGTTCCAAGGGTCGAGTAATACCTATCAGCAAGCTCCTAGGTCCAACTTCCAAGGGGGAAATTCTAATGCTGCACCACCTTATAGACCACCTCACCTTCAGTCCCAGTCTCAAAACCAAAGTGTCCATCCATCACAAACACCTCAAAGCCAAAGAAGTAGTGGTTTCGAAGAGCAAGTTCTTAAAGCTCTGAAAAACATAGAAGCTAATAGTCAACTCCTGAGCTCTCATTCACAATCCATTGCTAAGTTAGAGACTCAAGTTGGACAAATCGCGGCTACTCTGAGCCGTCGAGAGGAGGGAAGACTTCCGAGTCAACCCATCAATAACCCTAAAGGAGCACACTTGGCCGAGAGTTCTTCTTCACAGGACTCTCACTATCATGAGGATGTAAAAGCGGTCACTACTTTGAGAAGTGGAAAAATTGTTGATATTAAGGTTGATGAGAGAGTTAATGAGGATGGGAATGTGTCTAGAGTTCCTAAGGTTGGGGAAGTGAGTGAAAAGAAAAAGAGTGAGAATGAGAAAGGGAAGGGGGTAATGAGTGAGCCTAAGAGGGATAACTTTCCCTCTAATTCTGATGATCCATTGGCATCCTATGTGCCCAAGGCTCCATTCCCATCGGCGTTAGTTGCGCCTGTTAGAGGAAAAAAGAAGGGAGCGTCTTTGAGTGAAATGCTAGAAGTTTTTAAGCAAGTGCACATTAATCTTCCACTCTTAGATGCCATTAAGCAGATTCCTTCTTATGCTAAATTCTTGAAGGACCTATGTACTCAGCAGCGCAAGGAGCGTGTGCATTTCGCTAAATCAGCGGTCCTCTCAGATGTGGCAAGTGCTGTGGTTCAGTACCACGTCCCTGTCAAACGTAAAGACCCGGGTACTCCGACTATTCCATGCTTCTTAGGGAGTCACTATGTAGACCGGGCTTTGATTGATTATGGGGCCAGTCTGAATATTCTTCCATACTCTGTGTATGAGAAGATGGAGCTCGGTGAGCTCAAACCTACACCCACCGTGTTACAGTTTGCCGATAGGTCGACTAAGGTCCCTAGGGGTGTGTTACAGGATGTGTTAGTTAAGATCGAGTCTTTTGTCTTTCCGGCCGATTTTATTGTTCTAGACATGGAGCCTGTAAATATCACTAGACCTCAAATTCCTGTCATCATAGGTCGACCTCTTCTTGTGACTGCAAATGCAGTCCTACATTGTCGGTCGGGTATCAGGGAAGTTTCATTTGGTAATATGAAGGCTAAGCTTCAAGTGTACCATGCTGTAACACACCCTCATCACTTTGAGGAGTGCTCATTTGTAGACGTCATTGACCATGCAGTCGAGGAGGCTTTGCCTTTTATTCTGTCTCAGGACCCTTTAGAGTCATGTCTGGCGCATTTTAATTATGAAGATTTTGATATTGACTAGTCTATCCTAGAGGTGAATCAGATTCTTGAGTCAACTCCTGCACTAGGCAACCTACCTTGGAAGCCTAAAGTTGAGGCCTTGCCTCAATTATCTAGTACCTCCATGCCTACATCTCTAGAGATTGCCCCGAAACTTGATTTGAAACCTTTACCGGCAAATCTTAAGTATAAGTTTCTAGGTGATAATGATTCTCTGCCGGTTATCATTGCTTCTGATTTGAGTATAGAGCAGGAGAGTAAACTCATGAAAGTTCTAGATGAGAATAAACAAACCATAGGGTGGTCGGTTGCCGATCTTAAGGGTATAGATCCATCTATTTGCATGCACCGAATCCATCTTGAGGAAGGAGCTATGCCTTCACGGGAAATGCAGCGAAAGCTCAATCCCAACATGAAGGAAGTGGTTATGAAGGAAGTTGTGAAGTTGTTGGATGCGGGTATCATCTACCCCATTTCTGACAGTGCTTGGGTAGCTCCTACCCAAGTTGTACCTAAAAAGTCCGGTATAACTGTAGTTGCAAATGAAGAGGGTATTCTAGTCCCTACTCGAGCTACCACTGGGTGGCGAGTATGCATCGACTATAGGAAGCTTAATTCTAGGACTAGGAAGGATCACTTTCCACTTCCATTCATTGACCAAATTCTCGAAAGACTTACGGGGCAGAGTTTTTACTGTTTTTTAGATGGTTATTCTGGATATAACCAAATTGCTGTATACCCCGAGGACCAAGAAAAGACCACCTTTACTTGCCCTTTTGGCACTTTTGCCTATAGGCGCATGTCATTCGGCCTATGCAATGCTCCTAGTACATTCCAAAGATGTATGACGGCCATTTTCTCTGACATGATTGTAGATTTTCTAGAGGTTTTTATGGATGATTTTTCAGTTTTTGGTTCATCTTTCGATTCATGCCTCTCTAATCTTTCCAAGGTTTTAAAGCGTTGCTGTGAAACCAATTTGGTCCTAAGTTGGGAAAAGAGCCATTTTATGGTTCGTGAAGGTATAGTCTTAGGACATGTGGTATCTAGTCGTGGTATTGAGGTAGATCGTGCAAAAGTCGATTTAATTGCTAAATTACCGCCCCCTACCACCGTCAAGCAGATTAGGTCTTTCCTTGGACATGCCGGTTTTTACCGGCGATTTATCAAAGATTTCAGTAAGATCTCCAGGCCCTTGTGTAATCTTCTTGCCAAGGATATTCCCTTTGTCTTTGATGAGGCTTGTCTGAAAGCCTTTACCACACTGCGCTCTCTCTTGAGCACTGCTCCTATCATGCAGCCCCCGAATTGGTCTTATCCTTTTGAAATTATGTGTGATGCGTCTGACTACGCTATAGGGGCTGTTTTGGGTCAAAGGATAGATAAATTTCCTCGAGTTATATATTATGCTAGTAAAACTCTTGATGATGCTCAAATGAACTACACCACTACTGAAAAAGAGTTACTAGCTGTTGTCTATGCCTTGGATAAATTCCGTTCTTATATGTTAGGGTCTAAAGTCATTGTTTTCTCTGATCATGCTGCTCTACGGTACCTTCTTTCCAAAAAAGAGACCAAGCCTAGGTTGATTAGGTGGATTCTTCTCTTGCAAGAGTTCGATTTTGAAATTCAGGATAAGAAAGGTTTGGAGAATGTAGTTGCTGATCACCTGTCTATGCTTCTAACCGATAAGGATAGTGATGCCCTTCCGATTCGGGATTCTTTTCCCGATGAGCAGTTATTTGCGGTCTCTCAGGTATCTTTGCCCTGGTTCGTTCACATTGTTAACTATTTAGCTACAGGGCTTATACCATCTACTTGGGCCAAACAGGACAAGGATCGATTCTTTTCACAAATTAAAAATTATTTTTGGGAGGATCCTATTCTGTTTAGGTACTGTGCGGACCAAGTGATCCGCCGATGCATCCCTGAGAATGAGGTGCATGAGATTTTGAAGTTCTGCCACACTCTGGCTTGTGGTGGACACTTTAGTGGCAAGAAAACCGCTGCTAAAGTTCTTCAGTGTGGTTTTTATTGTCCTACCTTATTTCGAGATGCTATGAACTTCTGTAGGTCCTGTGATAATTGCCAGAAGATGGGCTCTATGTCTAAGAGAGATATGATGCCTCTGAACCCGATTCTTATAGTAGAGATTTTTGATGTTTGGGGTATTGATTTTATGGGACCTTTTCCCATCTCTCATGGTTTTGAATATATCCTAGTGGCTGTGGATTATGTGTCTAAATGGGTAGAGGCAGTTGCCACTAGGACAAATGATCATAAAGTAGTTCTGAAGTTCCTTCAGGTGAACGTGTTCTCTCGCTTTGGGTGTCCTAGGGCTATCATTAGTGATGGAGGTTCGCACTTTAATAATAAACCTTTTGCGGCACTTGTTGCCAAATACTCCATTACCCATAAAGTCGCGACCCCATATCATCCCCAAACTAGTGGGCAAGTGGAAGTGTCCAATCGGGAGATCAAACATATTTTGGAAAAAACGGTCAAGCCCGACCGTAAAGATTGGTCTTTGAGACTTGTCGATGCTCTTTGGGCTTACCGTACGGCTTACAAAACTCCCATTGGTATGTCCCCTTACCGGCTCGTTTATGGAAAACCATGTCATCTTCCCGTTGAGCTCGAACATAAAGCCCTCTTGGCTATTCGTCAGTTTAATTTCGAGATGAAGGAAGCGGGTTCTAACCGCCGACTTCAACTTAGTGAGCTCGAGGAAATTCGCAACGAGGCTTATGAAAGTTCAAAAATTTATAAGGCTAAAATGAAGGAATTTCATGATAAACATATAACTTGTAAATCATTTGAGCCTGATCAACGAGTTTGGCTTTTTAATTCCAAATTGCGATTATTTCCGGGCAAGCTAAGGTCTCGATGGGATGGGCCTTACACGGTTGTCAATGTTTTTCCCCACGGTGCTATTGAGATTCGCAATCCCCGTAATGGTTCTTCATTTACGGTGAATGGCCAAAGGCTGAAGCCTTACATCGAAGGCTTTGGAAATGGAGATTTGACTCGGGATGGTATGGTGGTTGAGTCCATGAATCTTGAGGACCCCACTTATGAGTTCGACTAAGGATTTTCATCACGTCTGGCTGACGACGTTAAACTTAGCTCTTCTTGGGAGGAAACCCTTGCATCTGTTTGTTTAGTAATACCTTGTAGTTAGTTGTGTGTTGTGTCATTTTCTTTCTGACTTGCATTCTTTCTTCTTCCTCATTGGGGACAATGAGAGGATCTAAGTTGGAGGGTGGGAGTTCACATGCATTTCATTTTGTGATTCCATTATTTTGATTATATATTTTGCCTCTTGTCTTGCAATCAGCTAGGAAAATTTCTCATTTCTTGTCTTTAAAGGCAATTTCTCAAATATTGTGCATCATAATACCCATGATACTATACTTTGTGCATAAATTATTTCCGAACTTTGAATTAGTTTGTTCCTAATTACACTGCACGTGCACGAATCGATTTGAATATTATCTGTAGCAGATGAGTATGTGACGAAGATCCTCGTTTAGAGTGGAGATTTATAACCTTTTATGCATATGTTGAGCCAACCTTGTTGTTCTGGGGCACAGATTTTCATATTACTCATTTCAGCTATTTGGTTGTTCTACTGATTGTGCATTTTTACTTGATTAAGTGCTTATGTGTCATGGATGAATTGTGATCAATTGAGAACATTGAAAAAAATTTTAGAATATGATTTTCGGCCTTCATTCTGAGTTTGTAAGCCTTTCACTTGGTTTAAGTCAGTCATATCTCCACTTGTACCCGGTTTTGAGCCGTCAAGTCCAATTTTTCAATTACTTAGGTAGCCGTGGGTTGATTATTGTGTTTTTGAGTCGTCTCGTTGTGTGTATAGTGGTGTGAGCTTGTGAGATGTCTCATGCCGCTTGAAATTGAAGAAACATGATGTTTGTGATGCAATTTTCTGTCTTCCTATCGATAGGTCTCAAAACGTATCGATAAGCCTATCGATAGGTCATATACCTTATCGATAGGTTACATTCTCAGTTATGAAAACCTGCAAACCGAGCTAAGTCCTATCGATAGGTATCAAAACGTATCGATAGGCCTATCGATAGGTCATATACCTTATCGATAGGTGACATTCTCAGTTTCAACTCCCTGCAGACCGAGGCTTACCCCTATCGATAGGTCCTCAACCCTATCGATAGGGTTAACCTAGATTTTAAAAAAATTGTTTTGGGTCACGCGGGCACCGCCTCTCTTTTATTTCTTTTTTCTCTTCTTTTTCTTGTTATTTTCTTTTTTCCTTCTTTTCTTTTCTTATTCTTTTCTCTCTCTCTCCCGCGCCTTTTCACCTTCAAACCCGTGCACTTGCTACCACCGCCGGCCAACCGCCATCTCCACCATCATCTCCACCTCGTCTCGTCCAGTGTAGTACAACTCTGCCTCTCTCTCTCTTCCTTTCTTTACTTTCTTCTTCTATTTTTCTCTTCAACAGTGCGTTAGCCACCATTGTCGCTACTGCAAATACACCCTCTCTTACTGCCGGCTCTCATCAACATATTTTCCGGTCATAACTCCGGCGAGGCTTCAGGATTTTGGTTTCTTCACAGCTTCGTCAATCTTTGGAATTAAGGTCAGTCTTGTGGTTGTGACGTTTGTCTCTTTGGAGTAGAAATTAAGTTGTTTGATTGGGTTGTGTTTAGAGGGAATTTATTTTTCATTACTGTGATATTGCTGCTGTGAACAAATTTTGTCGTATTGTGTATACTGGGTCTGTGAATTGAGGTTGTGGTGGGAAGAAGTGAACGATTAAAAAACTCTGAGAATGGTGCGCCAAAAGCAACTTGCTGTTCCCTTAGATAAAGGAAAATCTGTTGTAGTTCAGCCGGATCAGCCGGAGACGAGGCCGGAAACAGGACCTATCGTTCGAGAGGCACCGCCGGTTAGACCGGCGCGTACGAAGAACCCATCTGTGGGTGAAGGACAGAAGGTGGTATATGAGGACAGCACTGATTCGGATAGCGAGTCCGCCTCTGATCCTACTTTCCGACGACCTCTTGGGTCAGATTCTAGGGTCCAGTCTGATGATGACAGCGAGTTCTTTGACCCGTATAAGGTTGACACCGAGCATCCGACTATTGGCATTACTGGGGGCATCAAAAAGCCTTTGACATCTAGGCTCGCCAAATGGTCTGGTACTTCCCGAAAAGAAAGACCACCACCATAGAAAAAACAGAAAACAGATGTAAAAAGTTGGGCAGATGTACTGAAGGAAAAGAAGTTCAATGTGGAGAGGTTTGTGGATGCCTCGAAGTTTTTGGAAGAAACACCTCTCGTGACTCGTCTGGAGTGGAGACACCTCACAGCTTGGTTGACGAAGGGAAAGGGTTATAAACCCTCTTTAGTGCGAGAGTTCTATTCTGTCGCACGGACACATGATCGTGATGATGAGATGTTGGTTGCCCAAGTGGGCAAGCGGTCAGTCGAGCTCTCTGTGGATTGGATTGCACAGTACCTGGGTTGTGAGCGCCCTGTTCCTGCGTCCATCACATTCCCTCCTACTGAGGATGATACTGAGCACCCCCTGTTGACACCAGCCCAGTGCGCTCAGATCGTCTGTGTTGACCCAGCTCGTTACTCCGGGGGGCAATTTCACGAGTGGCACTATGAAGACCATCTATGCGGTGATGATCAAGTTGCTTTTATGCAACTTGAGACCTCGAGGGACGGATAGCAGCATCCACTTGGATATGATCAGATTGTTGATAGCTTTTATGGGCGAGGACGAGATTGATATTGCCCATCTGATCTTCAGGGAGATGCGCTCTTTTATCCAGCTTTGTCCACCACAGCAGAACATGCCCTTTCCCCAGATGATTACACAGCGATGCATTGAGGCTGGGTGTAAGTCATCGGAGCAGAGTTTATGGGGAGAGGGACCTATTACTCCGGTCACTTTGACTAGGAGTTTGAGAGCTGCTCAGTCTGCGTTATCGAGGCGTCAGGGCACATTACCAGAGCCACCACAGCTAGCATCTCAGCCAGCAGTTACTGAGACAGTGCCATCTGAGCCTGTCGAGATTACTTCAGGGCCATCTGGGCCTGCTGAGACAGGGCCATCTGGGCCAGCTGAGTCTGTACCTGCCCATCCCTCTGGTATTGAGGGTTTGTTACTACAGTTAGTGGATGGGCAGAGACAGTTGTTGGAGGGGCAGCAGGCCTTATTGAGGGAGCATGAGCAGATTCGAGCCGAGCTTCAGCGACAGTCCGCTAGGCAGAGGGTTTTATGGCTTATCCAGCAGGAGCTTCCTCTTACTGCCTTTGATTTCTCTTTATTCGCGGAGCCTGAGGAGGCTAGAGCTGAGGTCCCAGCTGGGGATGCTCATGTAGATGAGGTTGGACACCATGATGATGCGGGTGATGGAGCTGAGTAGTTGGTTGGTGGGGTTTGAGTCGGAGTTGTTCTTTTGTTTCTTTTAGTTAAGTGTGTCTAGTTCAGTTTAAGTATGTCTTAGAGTTGTTTTGTTGTTTTTAGTTGTTGGTAAATGAGATGGCTTGGGTAGTAATCCAAACAGTTTTTGTAAGTCATTTCATCTTGGTGTTTTCTTTCTTTATTGTAACCAAGGTCATTATAATCCAAATCAAGTCCTAATTGATTCAAATTTTGAACCTTGTTCTCTCTTGATCGCATTTACATCAAATGATTTTATGTGCTGAAATCTTTGTTTAAATTACATGCATTATCATTCCATTTCATCTGTGTCAACTCTTGTGCTGTTATATGAGTTTTGGAACTTATATGAATCTTATTGGGATATTACATAAACCTATTAACCTTTCGTGAGAAATATTATTTTTTTTAGAGTGATCATCCAGGTGAGATTCGAAGTTGAAACTCGTCACAGGATCTGAATTATAGGCTTATTCTGCTTAGAAAATAATCTTTAGTCGGTTCACTTCACTCACACGATTTGGAACTTACTATATTCTTAGTTATTTGATAAGTTGTGTACCATGTATGCCTATCCTGTGGAGTAGCTTGCATAACCTTTTGAGATGTTTGAATTGAAAAGACAAGATTTGAGCTTAATTGTTTTTAGTTAACTGTGAGTCAGCATTATGTTTGTGGGCGTCATTTCTGCAAACCCTCACGAGACTTTAACTCGTCCTCTAGGGGGAACCTAGGGGTTTAAAAGGCTTATTGCACATGCTAAGTGCAATCGCGATTCCCTGCGAAAGTGGCTTTTTCTTAATTTGCTTCGTTTATTATTTTGATTTCTTGTTGTTCGTTAGTTTCCATTGTTTTCAGTGTTTGCTAGGGACTAGCAAAGTCAAAGTTGGAGGGTGTGATTGTTCCACAATCAAGCTTCGTTTTAAAGCATTCGAGGCTAACATCGGGAGTTTTACACTGTAAGTACTTTGATTTAATGGGTTTTTATTCTTATGTATGTTTTTTATCTTGTATAGGTTAAATTCCATCAGAAAGACCAAAATCAACAACCCAAAGAGAGCACATGGATGAATGGGAGCAAATGTAGCATGCCAGGATGAATGCCGAGCGTGAAAAGCAGATAATCCAAGGTTTTAATGCAAAACATACCCAAGCCTATCGATAGGCTACCTACCCTATCGATAGGGAAGCTCTCGGATTTGAAGAATATGCAGTTTTCTAGCATCTGTACATATCACCTATCGATAGGTCTCTAGGCCTATCGATAGGCCTATCGATAGGGCTATCGATAGGGCTCTAGGCCTATCGATAGGTTTGAGCGGGTAGTTTCCTAAAGTGCTTAGAATTCCTTTTTTAGCAAATAGGAATTGGCTGGATTCGGCAGAGCTCGGGAAAAAAGGGTTGGGCACTATTTAAAGACATATTGGGAGACCTAAGGAGCATCGTTTTTTATCCCAGACTCAGGAGAAACCTATGTGATATTTGCTTTCATCATTCCCATACCATTCAACGAAGATATTGGCTGCACATGGAAGGAACGAAGACCTCCGGTGATTCAGCCCCGATTATGAGCAGCTAAACTCTTCTCCTTGGGTGTAGATGAAGCTTGGTTAGTGGTTTGATTATGTATTGATTAAGGTTCAAGGTTTTGTAATAGGTTATGATGATTGTACAACTTTGAGAGATTGCCGTTCTATGCAATCCGCTCTTTAATGAATCTTTTATCTTTTAATATGAATGTTTTCTGTGATTATATTCATATTGGTTGTGCAATAGTATTATTTGAATACGTTATTATTCATTAGTTGGCTCATACCTAATTAGGATAACCTGTGCATGCTTCGCTTGACAGGTTATGCCTTATTTGGATGAGTTTACTATATGAATACAAGCGTAATATATCTTTGATGATTTATTCTTGTAGTTTAGATCATCACCGATCATAAACGATTGCGAAGCCTTTGCATTAATCATA
>JAESVK010065161.1:0-11218 GCA_017140935.1 Hamamelis virginiana
GAGTACTGGAGCCAATGGTCGGTTTAACATTTGGAACTTGCAGCAGATCCAGTTCTCAACCGATAATCCAGAAGCGAAAGCTTGGACAGCCTCATATTCCTCCCTGGGTAGGACAAGCAAAAGATAAAAAAGTCTCAAAATGCACCAGTAGATTAGAATCTAATTAGAAACAGAAATATATAAATATTGAAAATTTTAAAAAATAGTACAATTACAATTTTTGTTCTCCAAAAAAAAAAAAACCCAGTTGCCCATGCAACAACATTCTAATTATTTCTCTTTTCCATATTTATGATACGGAGAATCTTTCTAGAACAGTTTGTGAGCAAAGTCAGTTTATCTGGACCAAGTCGTGACAAACTCACTTCATCCTATGGTTAGAACAGGATGAATGAGTCAATCAGGGAGTCGAAATGGGGTCTTGAACTAACTGAGAATTGTCAAAGGCTTAGCTGATGGGAAAATCCCAGCCATTGATTGCAGCAACAACAACAAAAAACAGAAATCAAAAGTATCACCTTCCGCCAGGATGCCCTACATAAACCACAATGCTGATGAGTCCTCCAGGCATTAGTATCTTCTTTGCAGCCTCCAGTGCAAGTATTGTTGTTTCCAACATTGTAGTTATTGCTTTGTCACCTCCTGGAAGGTAACCCAAGTTGAACACAACAAGCCTAAAACCAATCAAGCGAACAACTTCCAGCATTATTCAGGCGCATATATTTCAAGAAATGTAATATAAAATTCCAAAATGATGAATACAATATGCATCAATAATTTCCTTATTATTATTATTTTTTGGTAAACTGGCTATATGCATCAATCATTTCATTAAACTACCCCCCTTCAATTGTTTTTTCCCAATCACTTATACATTAAATGAATAATCGGATAAATTTATACTAGATGAGCAAAGAGTACCTCACAGAGCTATCCTTTGGAATAACTTCCTCCATTCTACTGTGACAGATGGCAAAGAACTTAACGAGTTCTTTCTGCATAGAAGCAGAACTCTATAAGGCAACAACGTATATTTTCCTATGAACACAAATTATGGACCACAATATTGATATTTTTCTATTTCAAAGATCAGCAAAGAATAACAACATGGTCTATAATTTAGTGAATTGAGAATTAAATTAGGTCATAAGAAACAAAAAACTGGATCAAGCAATAAATAATGTGGCATTCAGAATAATGTTCGCATCTATTTCATCAATTTCATTTCATTTTCTTTCCACGCAAAAAGAAGAAAAAAAGAGTTTACAACCAGTTACTAGGGGAAAAGATGAATTAAGAGGAAAAAAAAAAAGGCTTAGAATATAGATGTAGAATCTTGTCCTTTTCTCATATTTTAAAGAACAGAGATATCTGAACCGAGCACTGTTGAAACACTGCACACAAGTGTCTGTGTAAGGAATGTTTCCACAACAGTATTAGTGGCTCGTCCCACATTATGTCAAAGCCACCCAGTCAACTTCCATTTTCATCTCTCAGAAATCCAGCTGCTCCCACCAGCCTTGGGTTAATTTTAAGTACCCATCTGGCTTAAGCTCAACCCACCCTCTGTCAGGCAGCTACCATTTAAATAATTTTTTATTATAATGCAACCTTACTTAGTAATTACTTTTGAGTTATATACTACTTCCATAGTTGTATACGTACATGTAGAGGTACTCTGGAAGGGCTATGTAAGATGTACCCTATGGCATGTTAAATTTGCAGCTATGGTGCCCTCACTTACCAATGATTACAATGAATCAGACAACAATACCACTCTAATCAAATAGAAGTAACATTTCAATACAGACTAAAAAATCTCAAGGATAAAAGTTTAAAATCAGTTCTCCGTCTACATTTCAATATAGATTAAAAACTTCAAGGATAAAACTTGATATTCAGTTCTCTGTCACTAGGAAACTGAATATCAAGCATAATTTTACAATGTTTACTCTTTCCTTAAAGAGAAGAAAAATAAGAGACAGAACAATAGTTGCACCTCATTTGGATTGAGTGATTCATCGAGCAAAGAGGCAGTATTCTCTAAAGCATCTTTCTGAATGTCCAATCCATAAACACGACCCCGACCAGACTCATCAGCGACCATTTTGAGCATTGCTAAGGTATCAAAACCATTGCCACAAGTGGCATCAATAACTGTATCTCCTTTTTGGACAACATGTTTCCATACCCTGATAATAAAAGGAAATAGTATATATTCAACAGCCAACATCAAATTTGTAAAATTTGTGAAGGAAGCATTTTCCGAAAAGAAGCATTTTCCTAGCAATATAACTAACATCAATGCAACGTTATATTTGGGCATTTTATTAGCTCATACAGTACGTAATGAGGCTCCCTAAAAGATACCATTCACAACAATAATATTGACCCTAATGCTACCCAAAAACCAAATGATATCATTTTGTGACTTATCAAAACAGTAAACTTTTAAGGAGTGTTTGGAAACATCTTCGAGGTAAAATGACTTTCGATGGCCATAATAATAACCTTGAGTAGCCAATTTCAGGGGTTATATTCAAAGGATTGAGCAACAATGATCAAATGCTATTGAATTCACTGAACTTCACTCTGCATTCTTATAAATTCATTTCAACATATGAACTTCACTCTAAAGAGAATATATTTTAACTAGAAAAGGATCTTTCTCTTACACACTCTTGCAAACAATCATTCAACACAAAAATCGAGAAAAAAAAAAAAAAACTGTAATAAAGTACCTACAAATGGGCAACTTCTGTCGCCTTCTTTTTGCCGAAAATATAGCCCATCAAAACATCCTCCAGTCCTGTAATTCCAGCATTATCAGATAAAAAAAAACAGAATTTACACAAATATAATTATATATATAGAAAGAGATGAAAGAAAAAAAAGCACCTGAAAGAGGAGAATCTTTTGCTTTTGCGACCGAAGAAACAGAAATTTCATTTTGTTGAATGGGCTTCACAGCAGAACATGAGCGATTTCGATTTCTAGGGTTTATCTGAGATAAGGAAGAGAAGAATGAGGGGTTTCTTTGAGAGAGGACGAGTCTCTGCGTGAATGGAGATAATTGTGAAGTGAATCGCAGCAATAACATTGCTTCGCTCTCAGCAGTCTCACTTGTCAGTGATGATGAAGATGAGGCCCATTTCGCGGCAGAAATTATAACTGTTTTGCGAGGGGGATATTACAATCCAATAGTAGGTTAAACCCCATTGGGGTTTTAAACCCCAAAATTTCTCCCAACTTCATTACCAATCTCTTGTAACTTGATTAGATTTTGATTTTGATTTTGATTTTTTCTTTTTCAATCTTTGAATAGTTCACAAGTTTTAGACTACAAATTAGATTGATGTCGCCAACAGGGTTGGTTGAGTTGGTAAAGATTAAATATTCCTGTTATCAGCAATTTCTCTCGGTGGGCAATTTATAAGTTCAATGTAAGTCCTCACTGAAACCTGCGGCTTGCCCTGGCCCTGAACTAGGGTAGCCTCCGTTCACCTAAATTTTCTTCTACCAAAAAATAAATAAATTAGATTGATGTCTAAGATGCTAAGAGCATCGGAAAGTTTTATTTTTTTATTTTTAATTTTTAAAATTGCTAATCCTTCGGAATAATCAGAATTGGAAAAATTTAATATATTCGGTCGAAGCCAACATAGCATATTCAATTTATTTGGTAGAAGCCTATTGAACAAAACCAGCTGAATAAGCTATTTTGTTTGGTAGACTTTTGTTAAATATAATGAATATGTTCTGTTTGCTTTGACTAATAACTTTGAACAACTCACGATTTAAAATAAAATAAAATAAAATAAAAGCTTAAAAAATCGAACATTTTCATTGCTCTCAGCATCTTGGACATTCATTTTATACTCCATCACTTGTAAACCACTTAAAGACTTAAAAAAGATTAAAATCTAATTAAGTCATATGAGAGGGATGGTTAGGGTTTGGATAGGATGATGAAGGAGAAGAAAATGAGAAGAGGAAAAGCATATATAAAATGGGCAGAAATGTTCCTATCTGCACATGTTAACTTTTGAATCTCATAGGTAATTGTCAGATGCATATTTTAAAAAATTAACCATTGGATTAGATACTATGCATGTGTATGTCAGGTATGCCGAAAATCACAATGATCTAACAACTAGTTTCTCATATATGTTACTAAAAAAAATTATGACAATTTTTAATGTTGGAATTTTTTACGTGTGTAGTTTGAGATGTTGACATTTAATCACTCTAATCTTTGACAAATGTAACATCCATAATAAAAGAATTTAGTTCAATATTTAATTTTTCAATGTATGCTTCATACAATTATCAATAAGCTATCGCGAAAATCATTACGTGGTGGTAGGAACATTTATGATAAAATCAGTATCCCACGCAAGTTTATATGCGTACTTAGTTATAAGAAAAAAATGCAATATATTAATATTGTTGAGGATGGATACAAATTGATTGGCTCAGATTTGGCAATCCACCAAAGTCAAGATGGAGCCACCAACAACCACCAACTTTGGGGAGCTACCTTGTCAGGGTGGCTGTTATGCCCTAGGGGCCACAGGGGAACACCAAATGATCACACACACAAGAGACACACATGATTTACGTGGTTCGGTAATTGCCTACGTCTACGAGATTGCTGCAACTTTCACTATACGAAGAAATTTACAAGTTACAAACTGAGGAGGAGAAAACCTCTCAACTCTGTTCACACTCTCTCTCTAGTTCTCTGCACACTTGCCACACCCACACTCTGCTGCACTCACTTGCAACACTACACCACACACTTCAGCACTTGCACTGCCCCTTCTATTTATAGCTTAACATAGAGGGAACAAGCAGTGGTGGAACCAAGATGAAATCTTGGAGGGGGCCAAAACCTTATAGGCTTTGGACTGTGAATATTGGGAGGCCATGTAGTGTATTTTTGGAATTTTTTAACTATATATATATATAATACATGGATTGAAAAAAATTGGGGGGGCGGGCCCTCACATTGCATGTGGTTCCGCCACTGGGAACAAGCCACCTACAAGTCACCAATAGGCCACCAACAACAGCCTACAGTAGCCATCCTAGCAAGGTTAGCTTGTGGCTGTTTGGTAACTGTTGTTGACTTTGGTGGATATTTGTCTTCACCCTCAACAATGACTTGGTAGGATGGCTTGCACTGTGGGCTTGTTGGCTGCTTGTTGCTAACTTTGCCTCCCCATATATCCTAGCTATAAATAAAGCATGGGATGTGTAGCAAAGGTATGGGCTGTGGCAAGTGTGCTGAAGTGGTGTAGAGTGTGTGTAGCAAAGAGTGCTGAGAAACAGAGAGAGAGAGAGAGAGAGTTGAGTTGAGAGGTGTTTTCTCATCCTCCACTGTAATATGTATTTTTTTCATTAGTGAAGTTGCAGCAACGCTTATCCAAAAAAAAAAAAAAAAAAGAAGTTGCAGCAACCCATGGAAGTAGGCAATTGCTAAACCACGTAAAACTTGTGTCTTTCTATTGTGTGTGATTGTTTGGTGTTCACCTCTCGCCCTTGGGGCACAACAAATATTCTGTTAGGCATCCGAGAAATCTTCATACATAAGCTCTCTTGAGTGGTAGCTTTTCATTCCTGGTTCCATCTTCTAAGCAACCAAATAGAATATGGGAAAATTCTCGTTCATTTCCTTGGGTTATTATGCTCTTACATGCCAATTTTCTATTTTTATTTATTATTTATTATTTATTATTTTTTATAGCATTTTCTCTTCATTTCTTTGATTTTCATACATTTTCTCAGCAAATCTAACGGTCTTTCTTTCAAACCACAAGCTGGATAGGATTCAAGAGTTGCATTCTCCTCAATCGCATGGTTCATGCAGTGGCTTTGCAGGAAACAAAGACTATAGAGAGTTCACAAGGTCAAGATTTGGCTCACTCAACTGTTTCAATCTTCTTCTTCCTCTTCTTCTTCTTCTTAATGTGTTAGTTACATTAAGAAACAATTGAAGTGGTCTTATTATATTAATGAACAAATTCTCAAATTATTTCCGAACCCAATTGTTATTATTTCTTCAAATGTAGAAAATTTGAATTTATGCTGGCATAGATTTCAATAATTCAAGTCTTAGGAACCAGTAGCTCCTGAATTATTTTTGATGTTCTTGAAGTGTTTGAAATTATTCCAGCATGTCAACGTATCCTTCTCCGATTCGAATATTACAGATAGTCCTAAAGTAAGCATTTTAAAACTCTGGGTGTTATTACAATAAATTATCGTTGTTGCATTTCCTGCCCTTAATTAGATAATTTATGCATAACGAGTTCGATTTCTTTGTTCCTTTTGTTGTGATTTTACATATGATGTTATAGTTCTTATGGACAACTGTAATGGTGATAATTAGCTCATGATTTAGCATAATAGGCATGACAATTATGTGGAACCAAGTATATAATATGGTCCTAGCTAGCACTTTACTTTTTAAATAATTAAAATCTTTTTACATGCCGTAAATTTGCAAAAAAAGATCATTGAAGAAAATGGAAACCTGATTCACAATTAATGGTAACAAGATATTAAAAATGATCATTGATGGTGAGGGGTTCTTTCCATAATGGCTCCTTTTAGATTAAGGTTTTGAGCCTTCAAATGTTATGCGAAAATGCAATGCGCGCAGCCAGTAAATCTTCTTTGAATGTATAAAAATGTCCTATTTTAATTATAATATAAGAAAAAATCAGTCTAGCATTTAGCAACTGAAATAAAAAAGATAAAAGTTTGTGCTTTTGAATGCCACCTCAAGGTTTATTTATGCATTAGCCCTTTGTTTATTTGCCTTCTTTGTTGTAGTTGTTTTAGTACTATTGTTTGTAATGGCTCTGCTGTGCCATATTAGATAGCTATCCTTGTAAAACTTAGTAATCAGCCTAGATTGTTTTCTTATAATTAAGTGTCATGGAGTTGAAAATACGCGCAAATATGCCAATTTAAGTCTGGGTTTGGTGTCAGTGAGGTGTAGCTCACTTGACATTTCTCTTGATTTCAAGTCTTATGTGTTGAGAGAAAAGAACTATATAGGAAATGGAAACTATATAGGAAATAGAAACTACGGTAAATAGTAACTACTATATACATTAACATCCCCCCTCAAACTCAAGGTGGTGGAAGTGAAACCAGCTTGAGTTTGTCAATCAGATCCTGAAATCGTCCCAAAGGAAGAGCCTTAGTAAAAATATCCGCAACTTGATCAGCGGACGAAACAGGAAGAAGATGCACAGTTCCTTGACCAATATGATGACGAACAAAGTGACAATCAATTTCAATATGTTTAGTACGATCATGAAAGACATCATTGTGCGCAATCTGAATAGCACTTCGATTGTCACAGTACAAGGTAGTGGCAGAGGAATGAGAAACACCCATGGCTTCAAGTAACCAACGAAGCCAGATAAGTTCTTGAGTAGTGTCAGCAAGAGCACGATATTCAGCTTCAGTACTAGACCGAGCAATGACAGTTTGCTTCTTACTGCGCCAGGAGATAAGAGAATTGCCTAGAAAGAAACAGAATCCAGTGGTAGAACGACGATCAGTAGGATCCCCAGCCCAGTCAGCATCGGAGTAAGCACGTAATTCCAGAGAAGAGGTAGCAGAGAAATGAAGACCATGAAACAATGTACCCTTGACATATCGAATGATACGAAGAACAGCAGCATAATGAGTGGAGCGTGGAGCAGACATAAACTGGCTAACAAGATGAACAGCATATGCAAGATCTGGTCGTGTGACAGTAAGATAAATAAGACTGCCAACAAGCTGACGATAAAGTGTGGCATCAGGCAGCAGATTGCCATCAAAAGGAGTAAGTCGAGCATTTGTCTCAAGAGGAGTAGCAACAGTTTTGGCATCAGTGAGACCAGCTCGAGTGAGAAGATCGGATGCATACTTGGCTTGAGAAAGATAGTACCCATGTGAACCAGAATTGATCTCAAGACCAAGAAAATAACTGAGGGTGCCAAGATCCTTCATCTCAAAGTGTTGACGGAGAAAGGATTTGAGATCTGAAATGCCACCAAGGTCATCGCCAGTAATAATCATGTCATCAACATAGAGAAGGAGAAGAGTAAGACCGCGATCCGTCTTACGAAGAAATAAAGCTGAATCATATGGACAAGAGGTGAAGCCAAAATCTCCAATAACAGCACTAAACTTGGCGAACCATGCTCGAGGGGCCTGTTTCAACCCATAGATAGTACGACGAAGTTTACAGACCTTGTGTGGAGGATGATCATATCCAGGTGGAGGGTGCATGTAAACTTCTTCAGTAAGATCGCCATGAAGGAAAGCATTCTTAACATCCATTTGGAACAGTTGCCAATGTTGAGTAGCAGCAATAGCAATCAAGCTGCGGACTGAGGTAATACGAGCCACAGGAGCAAAGGTCTCCTCATAGTCAATGCCATGCTCCTGAGTAAAGCCTCTAGCCACTAAACGAGCTTTGTAGCGCTCGATGGAACCATCGGAATGGGTCTTTATTTTGTACACCCATTTACAACCCACTACAGATTTGCCCAAGGGAAGATCAACCAGATCCTAAGTATGAGTGTTGCGAAAAGCCTGCAATTCATCAGACATTGCTGCTTGCCACAGGGGATTAGAACAAGCTTCATGATATGTTTGAGGTTCATGATGAGAGAAAATAGTAGAAAAACAATGAAAATCACGAAGATGAGTGGGTGGTTCCCTTACCCGGGTAGAGCGACGAAGTGGAGGATCACTGTCAGGATCAAAGGGAGTGGCTGAGTCAGGAACAGGATCCGCAGGTAATGTAGGCTCCGCAGGAGAAGTCGTAAGTTGATCAGACCCTGTTGGAGAATCATCAGGAAATAAAGAAATAGATGAATTAGTGAAGAATGGTTCTGGATGAGCAGAAAAAGGTAAGTGAAACTGGGAAAGAGATGAGAACATTTTATGTTCCCAAAAAACGACATGACGAGAAATACGAAGACGTTTGGATAAAGGATCCCAACAACGATAGCCTTTATGTTCTATCCCATAACCCAGAAAACAACAAAGACGAGCTCGTGGTTCTAACTTGGTTCATTCATGAGGTTGAAGAAGAACAAAACAAGCACAACCAAAAACTCGAAGAGTCTGATAGTCAGGAATACGACCATAGAGACGCTCATATGGAGATTGGTCCCCAGTGGTGGGGGAAGGTATACGATTGATGGAGTGAGCAGCAGTAAGAGCAGCTTCTCCCCAAAGATGCTCTGGACATGATGAAGAGATAAGAAGAGCTCGTGTAGTATCCAAAAGGTGATGATGTTTGCGTTCAGCACGCCCATTTTGTTGGGAAGTGCCGGGACAAGATCGGTGGGGAAGAGTGCCATTGGCACGAAGAAAGGAAAGAAACTCCGAGTCTCGATATTCCATGGCATTATCGGCACGAAAAACTTTGATATCACAAGAGAATTGAGTTTTGACCATTCGTGCAAAATCATAATACACCTGTTTGAGTTCAGAACGAGTATGCAGAAGATAAAGCCAAGTATAACGAGAATAATCATCAATAAAAATCACAAAATATCGTGATCCACCCATGGTGGAAGTGGGAGAAGGACCCCAGATATCAGAGTGAACTAGATCAAAAGGAGCAGAAGAAATAGAGTCACTATTATTAAAAGGCAAAGCCGGCTGTTTAGCAAGTTGACAAGATAAACAATCTAAATGTTCATTACTAACTGATCCCAAACAACCAGTAGAAATTAAAGACTTTAAACGACTAATAGAAACATGTCCAAGACAAGAATGCCATAAATGTAAAGAAGAAATAGAGTGAGCAGGAGCAGCAATCGGCGGTGAGGATGAAGTGGTGTGGATATTGATGAGCTCAAACAGACGACCAACTTTACGGCCTATCCCAAGAGTCTGTCCATTCCGCGGATCCTGTACAACACAACCAGACCGAGAAAAAATAACAGTGAGACCCAAATCACAGAGTTGACCCACAGAGAGAAGATTCAAGGTTAGTTTAGGAATGAGATATGTATCAGACAAGGATAGTCTTGAATCAGAAATATGTCATATATGGCTGACATGCATATGAGACCCATCGGCAGTATGAATGGCAGGAGTATGAGAGGTAGATTGTTTAGTAGAAAAAATAGTAGGATCAGAGGTCATATGATTACTACAGGCAGAATCAAAGAACCAAGAGGAATTACCTGAGGGTGTAGCAGATAGGGCAGTAGAGAGGGAAGTACCAGAATGGGAGACAACCTGTTGTAGCAGAGAGGCTAGATCAGCAACAGTGATAGGGGCTGTAGGATCCCGAGCAGAAGATTCCTCTGTGGCGGAAGCAACTGTAGAGTGTGAGGATTGTCCGGAATGTCGGAATTGGTTGTCTCTGGAGCGGTTGAACTGGGGTTGACTGTTGGGAGTGGGATTGCGAGGACAGTCCCACTGATAGTGACCAGGCCCTTTCTTACGACAAAACTTACAAATTCGAACCGGACAATTTAGAAGAGCATGGGTAGTCTCATGGTAATATCGACAGGATTTCTGACTCGAGTCCCGTGAGTCCCGTCTGGGATGATGAGTAGCAAGGGCTGTGTCAGCAGAGGAGGATTTACCATCAGAGTCCCCCCTGGGGTGGTGGGTAATGAGTACTGAGTCAGTGTAGGGAGACTGGGAAAGACCACGGCGAGTCTCATCAGAGATAAGTTTGGAAATAGCAATGTCCAAACTAGGTAGTGGTTCGTGATTAAGTAACTGAGCACGAACAGGTTCAAACTCATCTCGAAGTGCCATGAGAAAATGAATCAAGCGGTCTTCCTCCCGAATAGAGGCATAGAGTTCCGCATCTTTCGAAGTGGACTAGGAATGAGGGATATTGTCGAGCTGATTCCAAATTCCATACATCTGAGAGGCAAAACTGTCAATAGATTAACCTGGAGCTTGATGCAACCGATGAAGACTGGTTAAGAGCTGATAGCAGTGAGATAGATCAGAAGTAGAATAGCGGTGTCGCAAAAAATCCCAAATCTCTTTAGCAGTTGTGAAGCGAGGAAATTGAGAATGAATAGAGGGATCACAGGTGCAGTGAAACCATGACATGATCTGACTATTTTTACCGACCCAAGCTTCAAGGCGCTCAGAGAATTTGGACTCAGTCTCCGTTTGGTCGAACCGATTCTCCAGAAACATATTTCCAAAGAAGACGCCCTTT